>SNQJ01S0013351.1:0-59600 GCA_010110895.2 Picea sitchensis | reverse complement strand
GTAACAAGAAGGGGGGTAAAGAAAATTCAAACATTAATAATTAAAGTAAAATTTTAATGAAGGATTAAATTATTAAAAGGGTAAATTTTTGTTTATATCTAAACTTGTTAAATCTGAACTAAGAAGAAAAGGGGAAACTTAAGAAAAAGGGGAATGTCTAACATAGTAGGGAATCTAGTCTTTGGAGCCTTCTAATTGTGAAATCAACTAGGTTTTAAGAAATGCATCAGTCATTTAAGGAATGTAAGGGAAAAAAGGGACACCGAGGAGCGTTTTTAGGGACGCTTTTAGGTGGGTGAGGGAAATAAGCAAATTTAATTAATTGATAAATTAATTTTCTGGTGCAACTAAGGGATCAGGTGAAATGTGTACGGGGGAGGTTTATCTTAATTAAATTTAATAAAAAGAATCTAAAGATGGTTTGATAAACTAATCACTAAGAAAACTCTATAAAATGGATGGTGGAGGAGGAGTATGGATCATGGCTGGTAGGTGTAAGGTTACCTTGCCGATATTTTTCTTGACTGATTTTCCTTGTGGGATTTGGGATGCCCATCTCAATTAGAGAGTGGTAGCTCGACCTTGCGAGGCAATATGGGAGCTATATTTTCTTTGGTTTGTGTGCATGGCCCCTTTGAGGCTCGGGGGGTTGAAGGGGAAGAAGAGTACCCCTAGCGTTGGCTGGGAAGTATCGGTGAGGTCTCATCGACTAGCAAGATGAAGTGAGGATAAACGCATGTCTCAGTGGGAGGAATCCAACATCAACCTACTTCAGCATCAACATCCTTAATGGTTACGGTACTCCATCTTTATTTTGGGAATAAAAGTTCAAGAAGTTGTGTAATTTCCTGTTGAGAAAAATGTATATTACGAGTTATATGTCAAAATTTAATTTGAAATTTGTTGTGTGTTGCAATTCATGTCTGTCAAGGAATTTCCTACTCTTTTTCTGTAGTGGAATGTTTAATTGAAATGGGTTACCTGTCGAATTTCATGTTCTGTAGTGGAAATTTTAATGTCGAAATCCTAATTTGAAATCTGCTATAAGTCGCAATTTATGTTCTGTAGAGGAATTTCCTATTCTTGTTCGGTAGGGGAATGTTTATTTGAAATTGGTTACCTGTCAAATTTTGTGTTCTGTAGTGGAAATTTTGATGTCAAATATTAATTTGAAATATGTTATAAGTCACAATTTATGTTCTGCAGAGGAATTTCCTATTCTTGTTCGGTAGTTGAAAGTTTGTTGATATAGGTTACCTGTTGAATTTCGTGTTCTATAGTGGAAATTTTAATGGAAAAAACTTAACTTGAATTCTGTTATAAGTTGCAATTCGTGTTTTGCAGAGGAATTTCTTGTTCTCGTTCTGTAGTAGAAAGTTTAATTGAAATGGGTTACCTGTCAAATTTCATGTTCTGTAGTGGAAAATTGTAGGATTGAAGGGATACTTGTAGTATGGTGGGCCTTGAAACCCACGGTGCTTGTATTGGAACTCTAGATTCCTAGACCGGATCTAGGATGGTTGCGCTAACGCTGGAAGGATAATTGTTTCTTGTGGAGTTTTGTTTATTGAGTACAACACTTGCTACATTATAGATCATTGTTTTTAAGCCTTCATTTTTTTTTCAAAGTCCTCGAGCTCTTAGTGTAAAGGATTCAGATCCCTGCTTCAATCCTTGTCCAACCACCCCCTCATTTTTCTCTATGTTGGGAAGGATCAAGACTCTACACCTTCACTCCCTGCCCAGGCAAGCATTTCACCTTGCTACCTCTACGAATCCATTGCTTATCTCTGCGCATCCTTCCTCAGACCCTCTGCGTTTATCCTAGAGGCTTTTGGGCAGCAAATGAAAACATAGTAAATTCATGTGTAGTGTTCAATATGCTACGCACTCTACCTATTTCATCTGCTACTAGCTCTATCTCTTGCGTCTGCTACGCGCTCAAACTCTTGAACCATGATCCCATCCGCAGTTACCTCAACAAGGAACAGTTAGAAGGTTGTCAAATATTTATTTATCAGGAACTCTCCTTTCTCAGCTATGCCCTTACGTTTTGTGTTACCCACAGAGATTGCTCTTAAAAATGAGAACGATATGGGTCGAGAGTCTGCCTCGAGTCGGTACGATATCTGGATTTGATTACGGGGTCGAGATAGCAGAGGGCCTACCTCAGGTATGCTTGTATCCATAAGCTACGTGGAGTCTCGCACAGAGCCTCATCCCAACCATTCCCTTGAAAACCACATTTTCCCTTCCTTCCTCAACGTTGATCTAGTCATGCTTCTTAAAACTCTTCAGACCTGCAACCTCCCTTGCCTCCTCAACACTGGTTTGTCCTATCATTTTAACAGTCTAGACTAATATGACCTGCCTTCCTTTAGACTGGTATTGTTTCCACGCACTATTTAACACTAGATTTCGTCCATTGGATTCCTCTGCTAGTAAACTGTTTTTTTTCTATTTCTGTGATTGATGCCACCAGAGTCAAATCTTTAAATTGTCCTTTAACCTTTAACGACAACAAACAATTACTATCAAGCTTCCTTACATACGTTTTTATAATTGATATTTTTGGTGGAGAAGTTTTAATAGGATTAGTTTGGTTGAGAAGTGTCTCTAACCAATAAATTAAGGTATAGAATTTAATTGTGCTAAAGGTAAAACTGAGCTGAACCCCGTGAGGTTCTAAACATCCCCAAGGTCCTTAACCTCCATTTTTACATTAATATTCTAGTTCATTGTTTCAATTACGATCGTCTCCTTGTAATGATTACTAATCATCATTAATTTTTTATGTCTCATTTACATGTTCAACCAAGACGGGTATAGATGTTAATGTTGACCTGGTGGGAAGGAATTTAAGGTTGACATGTGTTGTGAGTAATCCCTCGTTCACACTCGAAATGTTAGACCAGACCCCTTGCACTTTAGTTCATTTGACGATTATCTGGCTCCTTGAATGAATGCATTGCACAGATAACCGGTGTTATCTTAACTCACGCCTTTAGAACAAGAGTGTCTTATGTTGTTTAAGCCTTATTTATATTTTGCGTGATGTTTTGTAGTGTTGATGAATGACATAGTTAATAGAATGCATGCGCGCACTCAATTAGTGACTGATTATACAATTAAATCATTTCCTTGCGTGCACTGAATTTTTATTGCAACGCATGATGTTAGACCCTAGACTCCTCATGCGTAGCGAAACCTTGAAGTGAAGACTGATATTAGGGACTTCAGACTACCTCCGCATAATGATTTGTGATGTGGTGTTTGATCGTTAGACCTTAGAGTCATTGCGCATTGAATAACATTACTCTTGCGCCTCGACTCTAGGCAATGAATGATCTTATGTATATGATCATATTTCCTTATGCAACAAATACTATTGTTTACCTTGCACTTGCTCTTATGTTGTCGTCTGTTGGATTAACCCTACTTACTTGCGTCATCGAATGTCTTGATGAACATTGGATTACAATATTTACTTGCGCTATCAAATTTATCAATGAATAGTGGATTAACAACATTTATTGCACCATTAAATCGTTAACGAATGATCGATGTAGACTTTAGACTTCTTGCGCCTACGAATTTTACGTCATATGTGATGGTTTAGAAACGATTTATCTTGCACCTTAGATTATGCTGATGAGTAAGTGTTAGGATTTCTTGCACCTTGGACTAAGTTGTTGCATGAATTTTTACGCCTTAATTATCTAGCACGCTTGTCATAATGTTACAGTACAATTCTAGGTGAATGATTATTGGCGAAATGATCGATAAGTGAATATGTTAATCTGGAAATGGATCATGTGCTTACCTTGAAAATGATGTTGATTATGTCAATTGATGTTTGATTGAATCTCGTGCCTAGAAGTTAAATGGATATCGATGCAACCTTTAGGTGTCGTCATTAATTGTAGAACATTGTGGTGTTGGGTTGTTTTTAAATATGGTGTAATACATTGTTATGTGTGTCGTGGTTCATGGGGATGACGTGTCAGCATTGTGTCATAATTGATTATTAATGTGTTATTATTGTTCGTTGATATGTGACTGATGTGTCGATGAAGTTGCTAAAATTTTGATGTTTTAATTTTCCTAATGTAATAAAAAAAAATATTTGGCATGTTGTACATATCTTGTGTGTTGTAACGGCGGGGCCATTACAAATAGCACCAACCTCTATTTAGCTCAAGATTAGACCAAAAATGGGTATGCTAATTTTGTCACATCCTCTAATTCCCATGAAGCCTCATTAGGAGCAAAGTGCTTCCATTGCACCTTTACTTGTATGATGGTTTAGTTCTAGAGAAATGTTACTTTCTTTTCAAGGGTGCATAGTGGCTCTGTATGGAGCTCTCCCACTTGTTCCACCTAAATTATAGCATAAACAATCACATGGTCAGGATAATGTACATATTTCTTAATCAAAGAAACATGGACTTCAAATGGTCAACAATATCTAGGTGATAGCTTGACACAACTTTCAAGCTTCAAGGAACTCTTCTTTGGCTTCACTATGGTGAAAACATGATTTCAAACATTTAATTCTCTATGTGATATGTTCTTATGTACATATTTTTTTTTTCCTATCTTGGGTTTCCTTCAAGTAATTCTTGATTGTAGCAAGTTACTACTCCATTTCCTTGAGAATTTATCTCCCAAGCATAATCCTATTTACTAGATTATCCCAACTCATTGGAGTATTGCACCATCTACCATATAAAACCTTAAATATAGTCATTGTTAATGATGCATGATATCCATTATTATATACATATTCCATGAAGTGTAAATAATCTTCTCACATGGATAATATATCCATCACATACATGTGAAGTATGTCTTCAATTATATGGTTCATTCTTTTAGTCTAACTATCTATTTGTAGATGGCAAATAGTGTTAAAATTCAATCTAGTACCCAAGTCTTCAAAAAAACTCTTTCGAAAATTAGAAGTAAACTTTTTATCCATGTTGAAAACAGCTGCATGGAATATTTGATGTAATCTAAAAATTTACCTCATTCATATTTTTGCAATGCCAACAACCTTATGAATAAATATGATATGAATGTAATTTGTTTCCTTGATTAACTTATCCACCACAACCATAAAATAATCATATTGTCTTACTCTTACTAATTTTCTTGAAAATTCAGTATTAAAATCTATTATTATTACTTCTCATTTTCATTATGGAAATAGCAAAGGCCACAACAAACCCAATGGGTGTTGATGCGTAGCTTTACTTTTTGAAATTCCATCTAAGAAAATTTTAATAATGATAAAAATGTTTTGATATTAAAAAAAATCTATATTTACACCATCTTCATCTTCTTTTTTATAAAACTTTTACTAAAGTTTTAAGAACAAAAAATGATTCATGGAAAATTGAAAGTAGAATAATGGATCTATGCAATGTGTTGGAAAATTGAAAGTAGAATAATGGATCTATGCAATGTGTATTGGGCTATTTACATCATCTTCTTTTTATATAACTTTTTATTAAAGCTTTAAGTTTATAGAGTAAAGAATGATTCATGGAAAATTGAAAATAGAATATTGGATCTATGCAATGTTTATTGGACCATTTCAAAATGGTAAAAACATGGATATGAGGTGTTTATAGAACAAAGAATGATTGGAAAATTGAAAGTAGAATAATGGATTTATGCAATGTGTATTGGGCTATTTACATCATCTTTTTTTTATATAACTTTTTATTAAAGCTTTAAGTTTATAGAGAAAAGAATGATTCATGGAAAATTGAAAATAGAATATTGGATCTAGGCAATGTTTATTGGACCATTTCAAAATGGTAAAAACATGGATATGAGGTGTTTATAGAACAAAGAATGAATGGAAAATTGAAAGTAGAATAATGGATCTATGCAATGTGTATTGGGCTATTTACAACATCTTCTTTTTATATAACTTTTTATTAAAGCTTTAAATTTATAGAGCAAAGAATGATTCATGGAAAATTGAAAATAGAATATTGGATCTATGCAATGTTTATTGGACCATTTCAAAATGGTAAAAACATGGATATGAGGTGAACACAACATTGAGTTTATATGAAGCATAGTTTTTTCAATGAATTATATTATCATATATATGTTTTATAAATTTAGGTAAATTTATAATGAAAAGTTGTATATTTACAAAGTTTTGAATTAAGGTTAGACGATTTTTATCAAATATTAAATCAGATTTAATGAATTCATATGGAGTATAATTTTATAAAATAGTATGAATATGGAGTTTAGTTTTATAAAATAGTATGAAATATTTTTTAATATTTGGATAATTAGGTAATCATATAAATAAGAAGGATTGTAACTATTGAATTGGTGAAATACTCTAAAATCATTCATAATTTATTAAATAAGAGAAAATTTTAGATCAAATGACTATGTAAGATATTTTTAGAAGTTTTGCGAAATTTCATTGAGTTTAGATAGATTTTTTTTAATTAATTAAAATTGCTTAAGGTTGGGTAATTTAATTAATTATTTTTTTATAAATAATGTAAAAACTAGGTCATTGGGTTTTTTCTAGGGGTATTTGTGCTCAAAATAAATGGAATGAGACCCCCTACACCCTTGGACCAAGTTTCAGCTCAATTGGACAACTTTTGCTAGGTGTTTGTCTATAGGAGTCCAAGTCAGTCAAAACAACAATTTTAATTGCTAAGCTTGACATGGTAAAAATGTCAGTTTTTGTAATCTTGAGCAAATTGAGTAAAGTAAAGGTGGGAGATTATCAAAAAACATTTTCCTAACCTTTTCCAACCCTCACATCACCCCCTCACCTAACCATTAAGCAAAAACGTCACTTTCCCTAGAGAGGTGTGCCCCCCTTCTAGAAAGTCTCCAAAAAGTAAACAAATAATAAAAAAAATAATGGGAGACTTATTATATCCCTTGGTGTGCCTCCCTAGACCCTACAACTCATCATTTAACTTGTCAAAGCCTTGCCAACTCACTCCAACTCATTGCCACTTCATCCATCCATGCCAAAACCTTAGAGTTGAGCCCTCCTTCTTGAGATTCTCACTTTGACTTGGGTTTTGACACTTGGCTCTCATCCAAGAGGGGTAACTTTGCCTTCCCGAGTATAAATAAGAGCCCTCCCTCACTCATTTCATCACCATCTCTTCAGCTATTGTTATGCTACCAATTTCTTGCCTCATCTCTCTCTCATCTTCCATTTTTGTTTTCACTCATTCTTGCCCTATTTTGGAGAGGAGCTAGGAGAATCAGTTGTTGTAACCTCCTCATTTGGGAAATAAGAAAGATCTTTGGAGGACCTTGGTGTACATGAGATTTTGTCTTGGTGCACATGCTTTGGAGGTGATCTTGTTCCATGTGATTTTTTTATGTGAGATCTAGAGTAGATATCTAAAACAAATGAATTTGTTTGGA
This sequence comes from Picea sitchensis, assembly GCA_010110895.2. NCBI lineage: Eukaryota > Viridiplantae > Streptophyta > Pinopsida > Pinales > Pinaceae > Picea > Picea sitchensis. The sequence continues at coordinate 52,166 of SNQJ01S0013351.1, read as the reverse complement.
TACAATAGTGTAGTTGTAGATCTACTTGAGTAGGGTAGTAAGTAGTGCAAATTAATTTGTATTATTTGTTTATCTTATCAACTATTTTCTCTCATCTCACATTTTCTTCACAAGTTGCAGGTTGCTTCAACGGTTTGTAAGGTTGGCTTCAAGTTGGAAGCTCTCCTTCATAACCTAACTCAAACTCCTCTCTTTCTTGAGTTATTTTTCTGCTCATACATATTCATGTTATTGGTTGGCTAACACTCTTAGATAGATCAATATATCAATCATATTTTCTGAAATTTTTATGTAGAAATTTTTTGTTGAAAAACATAAATTTTCTTAACTTTTCTGTGTGTTTTGCAGCATTTCTATTAAGCAATAGCTTGTTTTTTTTTGCAAGTTCTCGCCAGATCTAGGGGGAGTTCTGTCCATTTTCAGACACAAAACACACAAAGGACCCCTCCTTTGATTGGGTAACGATTCCCAACCTTTCCTCTCTTTTTCTAAGCATTGTAGCAAGCCCAAAGGGGGTCCCCAAGTGGCTTGCATTCTCTTTTAATTTTTTGTTATTGTTTTTCTTTCATTCTTTGTCCCACTTGTCATTAGGACAAGGTTGTGTGGCTAGGTTTCTCTAGCTTAGCCTTTTTATTTTACAACCCCCTTTGACACAAAATAGGAAGGTGTTGGCAGCCAATTCAATTTTTTCCATTGCCTTAAAAGATGCCTACACCTATGTCTCTTGAACTTCAAATTGTCGTCGCATTTTGCAAATAGAAGACATTTTCATTTCTTACGACACTTGCAAGTTGCTCTCGATTTAGTTTTCACGACTGAAAGCGTGAAAACTCCTCCATCGTTATCTGAACTGTCATGATTGTTTTTGATATTATGAGAGGCATTTACCTTTGGTTTATTATTAAGTGGCTGGAATGATTTTTCGAGCTATGTCCATTTGCCTATTCTTACTTTGATTGTGCAACTTGACTTTTATTTAATTGATAAGGTATTGGGCATGTAAATTTATGGATTATATTTGATTCTATAGGGGTCATGGTTGATTTTGTTTTATATAATGTGATCCTTATTATAAGCTCTTGGCTTATCGATTTTATGAAATCATTGGTCACAATGTTTGATTACACATGGCGCTATTGGGTAAACATTTGGTTTTTGATTTAACGTTGAATGACAATTGGTTTGAATTATTACATGGCTCATATTAAACTTTGGGTTTGATTTCATATTGAACATTCGTGGTTTCTAACAATGCAATGGCATATTGGTATACCATCCACCGTTTAATTTTTGGGTTGGCCGAATATTATGGTTTGAATGATGTTATGATTGATTGAACAGCGCTGTACTTCGCCATTACTATGATGCATGGCGGTGATAATCCCACCACCCTCGCACGCGTACATTAATTTGCCTTCCCTTTGAGCGCTCGTAGCTGTTAGCCCAAACAATTTTTGCTCCTGTGTATTGTGGTGTTCAATCCAAACCCTACCATGCGCCCGCACCATGGCTCCAGTCGTAAGGGCTGAACCCAATGGTTGCCAAGCTTTGTTGATGTTCGACGGTGCTTACAGTGACCTTGAGGAATTTGGATGGCTCCCGTTCATACAAAAGTTTGATGGTTTTAACCCTGGTGTGGCTCGACAATTTGCATTAACCTTTGATGGCTGTCGAGCCAAGGTTGGGGATGTGCAATTGGAAATTGACGAGCAATTTCTCAGTTTAGCTACCGATCTGCCTGCTACTGGACAGAAATGGTCAAAAAATTGCAAAGTGGAAGATGTCCCGTGGACATTGCTCTTCCAGTCATGAAGAGTGAGCTCCTGTGACAAAGGTTTGCCCACGAATATGCTCAAGCAACGTTGGCACGACTTGATGATAACCAAGTAGTTCATCACCTGCGAGGGCCGGTATGGTTTCGTTTTCTTGTACCACCTTTGGCTACTTATGGTTTTCATGGGCTATGAGCTTAATATGCCTTATTACTTGCATAGGATTCTGTTTAAAATGTCTAAAAGATACAAACGGAACAAGGCCGATAACAGCCTTTTTCACTTTGGGTTAATTAAAATGCTTGTTGTTTGTCATTTGGGGTTACACCGAGACTGTTGGAATGATTTTCTTAATCTCAATAATTTTGAGGACTCAAGCCCACCACAGGTTGACAAACCTGTGGTGAGTGAGAGAAAGTCTGTACCCCCTGTGCCTTACAGTGCTCTGCTACCTAAACCCCTACCCGACTCACCTATTGACCTACCCAATTCTATGATCTAAGATGTCGAAACTATTAAACCCGTGGCTAAAAGGCCTAAATCCAAACCTACTGTGAATTCCAAAGGCAAAAAGAATGCCCGATTAATCTCTTGCATGGCAAGAAACAAACCGAGACCTCCTGTCAGCCCTGACCCTATCATTTTGAGTGGAGATTCTGACTCGGAGGTGGAACGTTACCTGGCAAGTGAGTATCCCTATTCGGAAGGTCTGTGTGACAAACCCTCATACGACTTTGTGAAAAACCTACCACCTTGCTTGCAAAATGATCCTAATTATCCAGGCATCAAAATGCCTTGTGAAACCCCCGGTGACTCATCAAAACCCCCTCCTGCTCTATCTGAACCAGCTGCTCCACCATGTGATCAGTGTGGCTCATGGTTAAAAAGGTATTACCTTGATGTGCCAATGCTACAGTCCAGAATTCATGCTCTAGAGGATCAAGTTGCAAGGCTCACCAGTCAAAAGGTTAAATCGCCAACCACTGATAAGAAACAACGAACAACAGGTTCGATTTTGTTTAAGAACGTGGAGTCGGCTACAACGGTCGTCAATTCAAAATTGGCATACCTCGAGCAGCCTCACTGGTATGACTATCACCTGTTTATATGGCAAACTCATAAACTCTGTTTACAGCGTGGATTTGCTTTAACACATAAGCATGCACTATATGCATAATTTTGTTTTGATTAATCGAATTTCGTTTCCCGGATTAGTTTTGATTGGATTTAGCTTTGATTCGATTGATCGTGGTATGGATTTGATTGTTTTAATTTGGCTTCAATTGAATAATCTGTTGCTTATTGAAGTTGTTAATATCTTTTCTAAACATAAGCTGTTTCTGGTATTTCCATTTCGAACACAGTCAATGTTTCGATTCGAATTGGTTATATTCTATACGATATAATGGTTAACTGTTATGATTTTATATTCCATGTCTTTTTCGACCAATTCGAATACCATTCTGTTAATGCATAACCAAATTGCGAATAGATACGAATCATATCTATTATACTAAACCAATCGATTCGCATTGTTTGACCGTGTTATCAGTTCGATTCATATTGCAACAAATATATTGTTTAAATTTGATTTGGGGAACGAAAATGATTATGCCCAGGATTACGATTTGTTTCTATATTTGACTCAGTCATGATTTGTTTCGATTGTTGCCCAGTTTATGATTATCACTGCTGTTGATGGTTGTGATCACTATTTTGACCCTATCTGTTGACTGTGTAATGCTCAGCGATCGAAGTCTATGGCAAATTTTGGTGGATGCTGTTATAAATGTTTTATTTGATTATAATCGTAACAGCCTTTCCATATTGGTATTTGATTAAAACAATATGAATCTTATGCATATTGTTACAGTCGTAACAAATCGATTATGATTGTGTTCGATTATGATTGTATCGATTATGATTGTATCGATTATGATTGTGTTGGATTACATCGTATCTTATACGATATGATTCACTGTTAATTTCATTTGGATATGAAACAGTTTGGTTACTATTTGACCCGATTTTATGGCAATTAAAAAAACAGAGCATTCTTACCCTGTTTCGATTGCATCCCTTTCGATTTTGTTGAATTTGAATGATAAATTTACTTGAACCATTAGTGATTCGTTTTGGATATTTATTAAAAGAAAATTAAATTGGATTATTTTAAAAAGATTTCGTTTGATCTCTATCTGGTCCTGTATGCTATTTTAGACTAGCTACAGAATCAGATGATTCTGTAGCTAAGTCTGTAAGATTAGATTTTTATTATTTTGTTGATGAAATATCTTTCTAATTTGATATTTTTTGTCTATTGCAGGTAAATTCGAAATTGCAGTAGAGTTATTGAGCAGTTAGGGGATATTTCAAATATTTCACTTGTATTTTAGTTTCCTAGTTTAGTAGATTTTGGGATATCTCCCAGATTATGTAAAACATTTTGATATTATCCACAGGGAGGTTTTACCCTATGGAGAGACTTATATATACTTATGATTTTTGTAGTAATGTGGATCCTCATTCGTGGGAGAACAAGGATATGGAGTTATAATACAGACTGAAGCAGAATTTGGTGTTTTGACACAGCTTTAGCTTCTCATTATATCAGCATTTTGTTTCATGTTGTGTATATCAATTTGTATATGGTTTATGACTACTTTAGCTATCTTGATCATGTGCAAATGATATAATTTTAATCACTGTAATCCATATCTGGTTTCTTCCAATTGTATAAAAGGCATATCAATTGTGTGATTCAGTTTGTGATTGACAAGTTTATCTTCTTCATAAGTTGAATCATAAAGTATAGGTTTTTGCATAACAGGTTTCCCTTATTGCAGAAATTTATAATCATATAGTTGTTATGAATTTTTATGTCTTGTTTGTCCTATAAATAACTCAAAGAGCAGCACAGCTAATTGTTTACGAAAAGCTTTTGGATCAACCAGTGCGAGTTTCCTTCCTCCGACCAGCTTCGAAGTCAACAAACGCAGGACAAATTAGGAGCACTTCCAGGTCAGTTAGTCGCTTGTTTGTTTACTGTTCTTATTAGTAGTTTATTTCAGATATTAGTTTGAGTGAGAGTTAGTATATTAGATCGTTTAATTTCAGTAGTTTTATTTCTTCTTCATAAAATATAAAAAATCAAAAAGATCTCTGGTTGTCTTAGGACAGAAAGCTTTCGAGTTTTACAGGTTTTATTTAAATCTGCCAGTTGTGTATATTGTATATTTGTGAATAAGCTGTATTATAATTGATAGCTAGACGATTAATTAGTAGAGTTAGTGTAATAGTAATTAATAAGATAGTTAGTGTAATTAGTATTTAGTTTTGGTTTTATTTAATAGATTGTTTTAATTAGATTAGTGTATTAGTTTAGTTTTAGTTATTTTAGTTTATTTTAGTTAGTTTAAGTTAGTTTGTTTTAGTTTGTTTTGGTTAGTTTGTTTTATTTGTTTAATTAGTTTAGGTTAGATTAATTAGTTTAGGTTAGTTATCTCTTTGGTCTCCCTTAGACCTTAGAACGGCCAACGGAGCCATTAAACCCGTCAGGGTGGTTCATTCCAAACGGCTTGGGTTATTTAGACAACCCCGGACCGGTTCCACTCTCTTAATTGATGGACGGACAATTTCGCCCGTCAACAGAAGGCTTGCCTCCACCTTGTGCCATTGTGAGTGGTTTGTATTTCATTTTTCCTTTCAAGTTTTTCTTTCATTTTTTAGTTGCCTACACCTTGGATGTGAAGTTGGCATAGCCAACCCCCAAAATCATAAGACTAACTTAGTTATCTATTTCTAATGTGCTTATGCTCATGGATTAAAATTATCTAGAAGTAGTTCTCACACAACTAATGCTAGTTTAAGCCCGTGGAGGCATAGGATTAATCTTGTGCTTTGATATTTCTTTACTTGCAAGTTTTGGTTCTTAAGCATTTATATTTTTAATTTGCAAGCAAATATTGGCATGTAAATGGTGTTAAGCAATCTATTTTCATTTCAACAAGTTCTTTCAAGTTCTTTACATGCTTTCCAAGTAATAATTTTATGGTTTAGAACTTCATTTTTGTAACCTTTAATATTTCGGTTTTGGCACTAATTCACACTTTTTGGGCAAACAACTCTCACTTTTACACACCTATACACTAAAATTTACTTATTCCATAGGCCTAATAATCAACTAGACTTAATAGAACACCTCTACTGACCCAACTTTGCCATTTAAACGAGGACTAGAGGAAGCAACGGAAGGTGATAGGTCGGGGACGGTCTCATGGCGCTCAACGTCCTTTCTGGGAGTACTCTTTTGCCTTGGGCTGACCTATGGAGCTAGGGTAGGCCTTGTTTCCATACTTCTTGAGCACCCAACAATTACTTGGTACAAGCAGGGGGGAGTATTGGGTTGACACTTAGCTAAGAGTCACTCTTCACATAATAACTCTTAATCAACTCCCTAATCCACTCTACAACTTTGGGCATCAACTTGGTACATCTCTTGTGGTTGACACATAACTAATCTTACGAGAAACTCACATTTACTTTTCATGCAAGTTTAATTTATGTGATGTGGATCAATGTCTAAGTAGTCATAGTTGTGCTTTTGGACACTTTCCCTTCAAGCTTTTCTTTTTTAGTTAATTGGTGTTCATATCTTGGGTTTGGTCCCTCAAGAAGTTGTGCATCCTTTGGATGCACTCTCTTGTTGGATCTTGTGTAAATTTGTTTGTCATTGAAAGCAGTCACAATAGAGTAGTACATCCCTTTGAGAGACACTCTAATGTTGAGCATGCCAGGCTTGATATGTTGGTGAATGTTCTTTTTGAGTATCTTTAATTTCCTGCACATACAAGCGAATTCAGTTAGTGTCTTTGTAAATCATTGTATCTTGTTTTGTATCTTTTGCTTATAATTGTATCATCTATTCATCTTGTAATTAATTGTAACCCTTTGTATCTAATCTTGTTGTAAAATATCTTATTTATTTGTAATATTGTGTAATCATTGTAATCAACCTCCCTCAAACTTTAGTTGACCCCTTGCCCAATGTTAGGCACTAGTCTTAGTTGTCCTAGGAAATTGCTTGCTTTTTATCTTATATTGTTGCACATTGCATTGTTGCCTTTGCATCATAGGCTAGATCTCTCCCCCAACCTTTTAACTAACTAAAACCAACTCCTAGAACTTAACTTTTAATCTTATCTAGAAACTAGGGTCTACCCCCCTTGACTTCCCTAGGAGTAAGCCTAGACAGAAGAGGTTCAAGTCAAAGTGACATCGTGGGCTTTGAACCTAGGCATTGTGCCTCCAAGGACACACTAAGTGAGCAAGACTTAGCTCATGTTTGCAAGTGTGTATAAGGATGGAAACACAGTCTAGAGTCAACAATTAATTTCTTTAATTTTGCTAAGTAAAATGCCAAAAATTGTAAAAAAGGATTAAAAACACGAGAGAGAGTGGGAAAGGTTTCCTAACCTTTTTCCTAAGTTGAAAAAACAATTTTCCAACTTAACCAACCCCCCCTTTCTTTGCCACAACTTAAAGTTACTCTCTCCCTAGGTAAAGTGTGCCCCCTTGCTCTTTGACTTGTCCAAGATAAAAAATTAAACCAAAAAGCTAAGCTAAAACCTAAGTCCACTTGTCTAAGCCTCTAACTTATCCATTGGGTGAGTTAAAAGATGTTTCCCCCCTTCCCTCACTCACCCCTCAAACCCTAACATTACCAAAGCCCTAAAAGTGTGCCCTAGTTAACTTAGTCACTTTCTCTTGATGTGTGACACTTGGAGAACATCCAAGAGGGGTCTCTCTTCTTTCCCAAGTATAAAAGAATGCCTACCCCTCCTCATTTGACGCAATCTATTCTCAGAGAAAGTTTATGCTGCCCAAATCNCCCTCTGTCATTTCTTCTTGTAAATTTTGTTGCAAGTATTTGCATGCAATTTTTTTTTTTTTGAATAAATGAAACTTTGGAGGAATACCATCTTGGCATTGGAAATCTTCTTGATGTTATGCATAATTTTATTGAGGTGATATTGTTATTCTTCTAGTTTTTTTCTTGTTTACTTAGCCTAGATTAAGAGATCTAAAGCAAAGTATTTTGCTTGGTAAAATAAGTAGAACTATTTCTATTTGTTTTAGTGAAGTATTTTAAGAGAACTAGTAAAATATTTTACTTGTTTATTAGATCTACTCACCTCTTGATTGGTTTTGTAGCAAGTCTGGCACCATTTGCAGGTCAGCAAAGTGTTGGAACAAGTAGATTTCAGATCTAGAATCTTACTTGTCTAGCCTACAAAAGCCTCCAAATTTTTTTGTTCTTTTTCTTCATCACTCCCTATTGATTTGAGACATTTTCTGTTCTGAAATAGGCTTTAAAAATATACTTTTGTGTTCATATTTTTACATATAATTTTTTTGTTTTGTACTAACAAAAATTTCTAAATATTTTCAAGTGTTTTGGCAGCATTTCCAACAAGCATTAGCTTGTTGTTTTTTGCAGGTTCTCGCCAGAACAAGGGGAGGTGCTTCCCATTTCGGGTCTCAAAACACTCCAAAAGAGCATCCCAAGTTGGGGTTTCAAAATCCTCTTCTTCTCTATCTCTTTCAAGCATTGTAAGCAGCCCAAGAGACTCTCTTGGGCTTGCCTTCTTCTCTAAAAGTTAATTTTATGTTTTGTAAATAATTTAATTGCCTACACCTTGCAAAGTGATTTGGCCTTGCCAATCAATGAAAAATAGTAAGGCTAGGATAGTTTAGTTTTCTGTTTTGCATCTTTTCTTTTGCCCCACTTGTCCTTAATGCAAGGTTGTGTGCCTAGGTGCAATCTTTTTACTTTCAAGTCATTTTGTTTTTCTTGATTTATTTTTCCTACATCTTGCAAAGTGATTTGGCCTAGTCAATCCATGCAATAGCGTAAGGCTTGTATGACTTGTATAATTTGTATAACTTGTTAATATCTTTGTAACTTTTTAATTTGGAAAGTAATCATATCTAGTAACTAGACACCCAAACTGATACAACTTTCATCATAAATTAGGGTGACTTGTGGAAGCTACAGGGGGTAAAAGTCAGGGACGGCTTCACGACACTCAGTGTCCTCCCTGCTTGAGCACCCAAGCATTTCGGATTGACCTGTGGAGCTAGGGAAGGACCTTGCTTGTCCTTCTTCTTGAGCACCCAACAATTCTTTTGGTCAAAGCGATAAGAGTTTAAGGGTAGACACATAGTCTAGGCTTGCATCTTCAAACCTAAATCCCCCTAACTAAAGAGAGACTTTAAAATTCTTCTAAAATCAACCTACAACACTTTCACGGCTTATGTGCTTTCATTTTCAGATATCTCTTAACTAAGTTGTGTAAGTTTACTTTCTAAGACATCTCATCTAAAGTTGTGCACTCTCTCTCTTTGGGAAATTTACTTTCCAAGTTTTCAAGTTATCTTTCATTTGTATGTTGGGTTAATTCTTGTATAATTGTATAATCCTTTAAGTTGTTTAGTTCATTGTACATCTACTTCATGTTTCATTTCATTTTATAGATAAGATTCATAATTGTTAAAGCGTAAAATATATTCTTTGTTCATTGTGGTTAATCCAAAGTATTATTATTTCTTGTATCATTGTTTATTGGTTGTATCTTTAAATTGACTCCATTTACTTATCTTTAGGATCTAGTCTTAGTTAAACTATTAGGTAAAGGGATTTTCTTGTCATTAAAGATTTGCATTGCATTGATTGATTGTCATTTAGGTTAGGTCTCCCTAACTTAAGAACTAAAATTTAACTCCTAGATCACTTAATCAACTTAACATAGTTAAGTAGGGTCTACCCACCTTGGCGTCCCTAGGAGTGAGCCTAGACGAAAGAAGTCCAAATCGAGGTGAAAGTGGGTTTGGATTTAGGCTTGTGCCTCCAAGGACATACCAAGTGGATTGGAGACTTCTCCACGTTAGTAGGTGTGTATAAGGATGGAAACAAACTCCATGGAGATATTGTTGTTCTTGTTTCTTGTTTCGGGAAGGTCACGGGTAATAGCCTTGAGAAGGAGTTATAATGCCGGTTGTAGGAGGCAACATGAAGAGGACTATTCAGACATAGAGTTGTGTAATGAAAGAGAGGAGGAGGTCATCACATGCAGAGGGAGAAGATGACTCCAAAGACTACATAGCTTCAAAGGGAGTTAAGCTTCAAAGTGAGCATGCAAACTCAGAGTGAGCCTGATCTCAGAGAGAGTCAGTTGCTTAGAGACTTTCATTCAAAATGTATTCCTCTTCAGATTCATATTCAAATGGGAAAGACCTCCTCCAGGATTGACAAACAGGAGGCTAGATCGAATCTTCAGAGACTTTGAGGAGATATGAGACCTCTTGGGAGGATTCCCTTGTTTCAGTTAAGGAATCATGTCAGAAGAACCTGGATGTGGACCTTTTACCTTGATTCTAAGACATGTACATTTGATAACAAAAAAACATTTTTTTGAGATACCTATGTGGTACAAACGAATATGGATTGGGATATGCCTCAAATGGAGGTGTGAAGCTGCAAGATTATACAAACTCTGACTGGGCAGGGAGTGCAGTGGATCGTTAGAGTACATCTTGTTGCTACTTCAGTTTGGGATCAGTGTGATCTCATGGTATAACAGGAAGCGGGCGACAGTGGCACTCAATACAACAAATGTAGAGTATATAGCAGCCAATATTACAAGTCGTCAAGCAATGTGGCTTCAAAAGTTTCTTGCGGGAATTAAGTCGAGACATGATGCATAAGGAAGTTGTGAAGCTCCAGTAGATATCCACATATAAGTTGCATCGGGAAAACATTCTCCCAGATTGGTCATGTTGATTTGACCAAGGAGAATGATACATTCACTCACAAGATTAGCCATGTTTATTTGGCTAGTGGTGAATGGCCTAGGTGTAGTCTTTCTCCTATTAGTCATGCTGATTTGACTAGGAGTGGAAAGACTCAAGGTGTTGAATGTCCACTCTCGATGAGAGGGAGGTGTGTTGTTTCTTCTCATGTCGTCTAACCCCTCTAGCCAAGGGTTCCCTAGATCAGTCTTGCGATTGAGGGGTAATGCACTGTTGGACCCGATGAGAGAAGAAACATCACAAGCATAGTCGTGAGGACTATGCGAGTAGCTTCATGCTACTGGATGAAACTATAACTATGGTTGATGGTATATTGTAGTAGTTGTGTGCTACTAGTTGATCGCTGCATAGTTATACAGACATCAACTATGATTATGGATGATGGAATATTGTAGTAACTGTGTGTTATTAGCTTATTGTTGCATAATCATAGGTATGACTATGGCTGAGGGCATATTGTATTAGTTGTGTGCTACTAGATGGTTGTTGCATAGTCATATGGATCCTAACTATGGCTAAGGGCATATTTTAGTAGCTATGTGCTACTAGCTGATTATTGCATAGTCATGGAGGTGGCAGACTATGATTATGGTTGAGGGCATATCATAGTGGTTGTGTGCCACTAGCTGCTTGTTGCATAATCGTAGAAACTATTGTGTTGCATGGTGGTTTTGATTGGAGGAGAGAGACATTGTGTCTCTGGATAGTAGCTGTGTGCTACTTGGAGTGGTTGTGCACCACTGGATAGTAGTTATGTACTACTATGGATTCACATAGTCATGTTCTACGAGATGGCATTGTAGTAGTTGTGTGCTACTAATTGATTGTTATGGAGACTACCAGTTCACATTGGCAGTAGTTGAGTGCTACTTGATTGCAGATATTGTTGATTTGAGCTAACGATGGCAATGTGGCAGCAATGTGCTACCAACTGATTGCAGAGTAGTCAATGGACTACTAGATGAAGACATTGTGAAAGATGCCTCTCTAGATAAAGGGAGTGTTGATGTTTTGGTAGTTGCAAGAGGATATTTCCCTCCTATATGACCTTTCTTAGATGCGGAGAATATTTTGGAAGCAAGAGATCCATTGGACATATATTGAAATACCCTAGAAGAGAAGTCAGCCAAGAAGAATAAAGTAATAATGAAAAGACACATGTACAGAGAAGAAGTCAGCCCAGTCTAGTGGCCAAGAAGACTTTAAATAGAGGATGTCTTGGCTCATTTGTTCACTCACTCACACTCTCCCAGCTACACAAAAGTAAGGCTCAAGTTTGGAGGAAGTGATGGGGTAGCTACAACTGCACAATTTATTCTTGTTCAGTCTTTTGGTATCTCTCTCTTGTGCATTACTCCTTGAGGAGGTGTGATACCTTTGTATGGTGTTGTTGTTGTAGTTGTGGTGGTATTTATGGTTGAGCTAGCACTTGTGCTAGGGTTTATCTGATTGGACTTTCTTTGTGAACAAAATCTATCTAAGAAAGGTTGTTGGGATTTTCCTAGGATAAATCTATTGTGTTCTTTTTGTCCCTTGTTTATGCTGTTATTTCTCAGTACATGATATATATATATATATATATATATATATATATGTTAATATGTTAATGATAATGAAGTAAAAGAACACAAGTAACCTAATGCTCTGTAAATAAGGAAAATCTAACACATCAAAGTTAGAGCATAGTGGTGGTTGAAAATCTTCTTCATAGGATAAATCCGAGTGCCCAAAAGAGTATGCATCAGACCTTCTAGGATACAACCATAAATCATCATGAAAGTGTTGTGACAAGTCGTCCTTAGGTGATCAAAATCATAGTTTTAAAAATCAGAACTGATCGAGGGTCCAACCTGAACCAAAACCGGAACCGGTAATGAACCGGCTGAACTGGTTTTTTAAAAAATACATAAAATATTTACATTTTAACGAAAAAAATATATATTTTTAATATTTTAAATCATGTTTCCAAAGCATTAGAGACAATTAGAGACAATTAAAAACAACATATCCAAAGTATGCTTATGAATATATCAAAACGACACCAAGTGCAATACATATCTAGAGATCCGAACATAAATACATAATTAAGGAGGCTCTAAATGGCCTCGACAACATCAAATAACATACTAAGTTAGAGTCACTGATACTATAGGTGGGAATGCCAATGACATACAAAATAGCCATAGGGTAGATACTAGAATCGTATATGGAAGAATCTCATAGCTTATGAGTCGTGACTGTCAGTAGGCCTCCATGTCATAATCATCAAGATTGGCATCACAACCACTGCTCTCTCCTCCATCCTCCTCCTCCTCCCCTATATCCAATGCAATCTGTGCATTTGTTGATGTGGACTCTGGAGGATGACCCCTCAAGAGGATCACCATCATCAAAAGTGACCGGCTCTAGCACTAGTTCATTAAGATCCAAGTTGGCTAATGCCAACTCAACACTGTTGTTCAAACCCATATCATCAGAAAACACATCCCACATCTTTGTCTTTCCCTTCAACCACTCTTCTCTCTGCCTGTATATAAGATGGAGGTTGGTGTGCACATACATTACTAAGTCACCTGACATGACGACAAAGAGAAGAGTTCAATAGAATAGTTTATACTTGAGTGAAGGGTACAATCATTGCCACCAACATTGAGGTACATAAAGGGCTTGTTCTCTTGATTAAATGTCAGTTCCATACCCTCATACATGATAGGAACCAGTGGAAACATTGCAATCTTGTCAATCTTGAAATCCTGAAAACTGTTAAGTCTATTGAATTTTGAATGGGACCTAAAATTCTACTTTCTCCATATGAAATCCAATGAGGTTGGAACTACTCTCAAACATCCTAAAACAATTAATGGTAATGTTAAAAATTTAAGTAAAAGGATGAAAATGAAAGATAAAGGAGAATGTCTCTTTTACTTAATTACCATTAATTACTAGGGTGGGTGATATGGAGGGGGTGGGGACCTCTTTAAATAGCATTAGTAAGGAAAAATAACCCTTAGCTGCACACCAAAACACCTTACAACTCCAACTTGCATGAGAAAACATGATCCAAGTGCTTCTTTGTTACTTAGGTTTTAGGTTTTAGTGACCAAACCGGCCGGTTTATTACCAAACCGACTGGTTTGGTCATAAACCGACCGACCGGTTCGGTTTATTGGCTGGTTTGAACTGGTCGACCATCAAACTGGTAAAACCAACCATTTCCGGTTCTGGTTCACCGGTTTTTAAAACAAGGATCGAAATAAGTTTGTAACCATGTCATATTCATGTTGTCACACATCTAGGTCTTTAACAATCACACTGTGATGTCTCATTCCCAAGAGTAGGCTAGCACAGAGTGACTTAGTAGTCCATTTGTTCCCGTAGACTATAGTTAGGCACAAACAAGGAACAAGGGGAGAAATAAGGGTGAATAAATGGCTAAACGATGAATTAAGCCAAAAAGCATAGGAAAAGTCACTTAAGCCAAAGTCAACGGAGAAATAGAAGCAAAAAGTGTTGAGGGGGACTTAATTAATTAATCACTCAACTTAGGAGGAAAAGTGCCTAACTTAAGTGATGTCAACGAAGAATTAGATCGGGAAAGATATAAAAGGAGGAATTCGACTTAATTCCTTATTTTGTTATGATTTGATGTTGATAATAGGTTCCAGAGGAGGAAGTCGACCTCTTTGATGTTTTATGGCTCTCTGGAGGAAACCACCACCCAGATCGGTTTTGGTGTTGGAAGACACACCCTAGCCTATCAAAGATACCATCCAAGTATTTCACCGTGCTAGATCAGGAGTATACAGATCCAGTTCATAGTTTTTGTAGCGCACCAGTGAGGGCTCAAGGGTTAGAGGGAGTTTTGTGTAGCTAGACGAGACTAGGGATTATTGTGTCAGATCTTTTCGACCCATTTGAGAGGAAGCTAAGGTGCTTCTTTTGAGCCACCAATCATCATATTCCGATGGTGGAATCTACCTAGGCACACCAGACAACCAGGACGGGCGCAACTCTTGAGGAAGGACATTTGGGTTTCTAGAGAGTTTTCTGGATCAGATCCGGGGAAACCTTCTCGACCTAGTACAGAGGAAGCTAGGGTGCACATTTTGAGATAGTTATCAGAGGATTCTGTTGGGGGAATCATCAGGGTGCATTTCCAGATCCCATGAGGTGCGCAACTCCCCAGGGGATATCATCTGGGGTTCATTCGAAGCTTCAGTGAGTCGATCTTCAGTCCAACAGATATCCGGAGGATCCTAGAGGCCAGAGCACTCAGTTTGGGACAATCTTCAGGCTGATCAGTTGAGTATAGCCACTAGGGCAAGTATATCCTTCATCTGTAGCAGTTGCAGTGAGTTTCTAGAGCTGCATGTTGTCGATCTATCTGTGCGTGTGCAGATCTATCCACATATACTAATCACGGGTATTTTTATTAGTTGCATTGTATTCTAGTGACGATCCATGAGATCTAGTTGACGATTAGTTCTCTGCTTTCAACATATCAATTGTATTTCCTTCTTTTTCCATATAATACATGTTATTGAGATTATGTTGGTTTCTTATTTCACATGCATCATATATACTACTCAAACCTTTATTTATATGACACACACATGCGAAAATCACCAAGAATGTTAAACAAGTAACTAAAATGCATCCAGAAACCCCCAGAGATCAATTCAGAGAGTCTAGACACTAGTACAATAGTAAATATCTAGATCCACCAGATTTGGGATATTTCACACACATGGTTGTTCTAAAGGCAACAATTGAAATTGACCTTCGATGTCATAAATGGGATCTCCATTAAGATGAGAACAAATCACATCCCATTTACGTCTCCCAACATGTATAAACTCATCAATATTCCCAATCACATCATCACCTTTATTATAACATGAAGGGTCTAATACATCCAAGGGTTCCTCTAGCACCTCTTCACTTTCCGAATCTTGAAATGAAGAAATATCAAAAACTTGGAAAGGAGTAAAACTCACCACGTTCTCTTCTTCATGTGCAGCAAGAATGGAAGCTTAGATGACTTCATCAAATAAAGGAGAAAATATCGATGCTTCGTCTTCATGAGGAGCCTTTCCATGGATTAGGTCTTCAACAAGGTGTGCTTCATCAAAGTGTTCTTCTTCGGCATATTCACAAGGAAACTCATGTTCGTGTGTTTGGTGATCTTCCTCATGATTCACCTCTTCAGGTTCTCGTTCTTTAATCAAGTCTTCGTTGTCTTCAATGGAATCATGAGGTAATTCTTGCTCGTCTTCAAGGGATTGGTAACCCTCTTTGTAAACTTTTTCCTTAGGCTCTTTCCTCGGAGATGTGCAATCTTCTTCATCCAAGACATGCTCAAGATATGAAGGTTCTTATGTAATATACTCTTCATCATTCACTTGATCGTTTGGAAGGGGAACTTCGTCAAGTTTTATCTTTTCTTCTGAGTCATTCCATTCATCCTTGTCTACATTCAACTCTAATATCTTGGATAAAACCCAAGGTTGGTCATATTTCTCTCGTATGTTGGCACATAGTGTCTACAACCGAGTATATGCTTTAGTGAGCTCTTCTTCTACTGAATTTTTGAGACATCGTTCATCCTCTCCACTATGAGGTCATGTTCTTCTTGTCTTTGTGCACAAAGGTCAATCAATAGATGTACATCTTCACAACGATCAACTAATTGCTTGCAAAAACTCATATCTTCCTTAACGCTTTCCTTCAAACTTTGGGAGAAGTATTTGCATTGTTATTCACAGATTTCTTCATCTTCTTCAAAGGTTTCCTCTTCTTGAAGGGCTACCTCAAGTTCTTGAATGGTGTCTTCAGGTGTTGGATAGCTCGACCCCTAATATTTAAGAAATTTCGTAATGGGATGTGCGAGGGAAGATAGACTTTTTGGTTTGAGACAATTTGCAAGCCACACTCGTATCACTATCAATATGTTAAACAAAAACAATTGTATCCACACATTTTCATGTATTAGCTTTAATCTTGTTGTGTATTTTATAAATCTTGCAACATAAACATAGTTACCAACTTAACGGGAAATCTACAGAGTTCTCTCTTTTTGGGGGGTCACATTTATTACTTTGTTTTTAAAAATGGTGCTACCGGTAGCATGCCCCCTCCCTGTTTAGGTGGTTTTTTGAAATTTTAAATTTTTTGATCCATAATGTTTCCACATTATTTTTTTAAATGCTTGTTTTTCCATCTATTTTCAAAATTTTCTATTTTTTTTCAACAGTGTTTTTAGTCACTTTTCTATGCTTCTTTCAATCTTAAAAATATTATTTATCATTTACTTTTTTGAAATTAATATTTTTCGTCTCCTTAATTAATTTATGGTTCCATACTTTTTAACTATAGTGGGAAATATCATTTTTAACACATGTTTTACCTTTACTTAGATACATAGAAAACAATTGTAGTTAAATAACACTTTTTTTAAATATTTAGCAAAAGAATATAATTTTTATTTTTTTTTATAAATTAAAAACTAAGAAAAATAAAAGAATTGAAATTAAAATTAAAAATAAAAATAAAAACATTAAAAAACAAATTTATATATAAAAAATTAAAGAAAATCTTAAAAAATGAAAAATAAAACAAAAAATGATGAAAAATATATACATAAATTAAGCTAAAATGAGAAAAATATTAAAAAGGTAAAAAACAAATTTATGATAAAAAAGTAAGCAAAGGTTGAAAAACACCAAAAAAAAATGAAAAAATAAATATATATATATATATATATATATATATATATATATATATATATATATATATATATATAAAACCAAATTAAAACACATAAAATACAAAATTTAAAAAAGAATTAAAAAGAAAAAAACTTTAAATAACCAAATTTTTTAATAAAAACTTTAAAAATGTGATTTTATAAAATCTAAATTTTTTTAAAATTATAGTTATATTATATAAATATTGTTGGATTAAAGGTTAGTTTCATTGATGTCAACACTTGAAGAAATAAAGTAGCACAGAGTTTTGGATAAAATGGACCAATATTGTTTGATGTAAATGCATGACTCATTGTTTTGTCATGGTTGATAAATGATACTGGATGAACTCAAAGTGAATACATATGGTAGAAAGCCCTCATGCAGAGGAGCTCTGTGGGTAAGAGAACCCAATATGGTGGCGGAATAATGAGGATGAAGGAAAGTGAATTTGTGGGAAAATATCTCGATGGATTATTGTATCATTTCATTTTCTAGTGGTATGGAACATCACATAATTCCTCCTGATTGAAGAGTTATGACCATGAGAGTTGGAGACCCCAGATTTGGAGTGAAATGGACCCAAGTTTGTTTGATGATATGATGCATGAGTTATGATATATTTAGATAATACTATTCTATATGGATAGTACATATCATTCCATTTACAGTGAGTATGTAGAACATGACATAATTCATTACGGTTAGAGAGTTATGTGTAGAGAAGTTAGGACCCGAGGAGTTTGAGTAAATAAGTTGAGAGTTTGTTTGATGGGCAGCAGTATGAGTTATGATATATTTTAAAATAATACTATTCTATATGGATAGTACATGTCATGCATTTCTGGTGGTATGTGGAGCATCCCATAACTCCTCACCCAGTTTAGGGTGTGGCCGTGAGAAGTTGGAGACCCTCATATATCATCTAGAAATTTAAAAGGAGTCAAAAGTAGTCAAAGTGGTTTAAGATATTTTTAAAAAGGTAAATAATAAAAGTAGAAGTGATAGGTGTATTATAATTCAAAAGTGAATACAAAATAAATTATTTCAATAATAAAATTTAATGGAGAAATTAGAAGTGGATCCAACCTAAGAGAATAAGGAAGTGGGCCAAGTGACTAGAAGATGTTTTTAAGGAAGCTACTTGAGTATAAAATGAGAGAGGCAGGCTCTCTCATTTTAGATCAAAATTGAGCATAGTGAATATCTATATGTGTTTGAGATAAACAAGGATATCTAAACCAGAAATCTAAGTGAAGGTACAAGAAAAGAAGAGCCGAAATGCAAGGAAGGATAAATTCTTTTGATATGGTGTTTTTCTAAAAGGTATGTTATTCTGAGTCATCTCACCATTTTATTTCTCTTTTTTTATATAATGATTCAGATCATAAAATTGCTAATACAAGTGAGAGAACATATCCAAGTATCCAAGTGGGTCATTGTATTTTGGGAACTACACTCAGAGTGAAAAATAGGGTTTGTGGCCAGATCTGAAACTAGTCAAAATCAGTGTTTGGGTAAAAAGCGTCATAACTTATTCATACTTGAGATCAAATTTAGTGAGAGACAAAATGTGTTGGTTAGAGTCTATCCTATAGTATGTTTTTTTAACCATTTCAAGATCATTTTCAAATTAAATATTTTTATGCAGATCCCGGCACAGCTCCTGAGGTGACTCCTCTAGAATAAGACATAATTCAACAAGGCATATCATTTTTACCTGCTTCTTTTAAGGAGGTTCCAACCTAAGTGAAACTTGGAGGAGTGCATTAAACCTGCTTGCTTGAAGAACATTGATTACAGGTTTCATATCTTTATACATTCACAGGTTTCAAGAAGTTATGAGTTACTTCAAGTTAGGGTTGTTAATGTGTAATCAAAACTAGGCATGTGAGACTAAAAGTTTGATGAAAATGAAATGCTAGTCTCTTATTTTTTTAAAGTTAAGGAAAGTTCTGAGATATGATCCTTATACACTGTGAGATTATTATAGGCTTCTAAATCAGATTTGGATGATAGAAATTATTGAGACTTTTGGATTTGTAATTTTACATATTGAGTACATAAGTTGAGACAAACAGTTGATGGGATTAGGCACATACCTTAAGTGTATAGTTGATGGTTTTAGTACATATTGATGAGTCATAGTTGATGAGTAGTTGACACATGATTGGTACATGGTTGGATCACAATTGTTTATGAATACAGGTTGATTCTGAGTTGAATTGCATGTTTTGATGCACTTATTTATAATCTAAAAGGTTGATTCTGAGTTGAATTGCATGGTTGATGCACTTGTTTATCGTCTGAGTTGATTCTGAGTTTAGGAATTTTATATTGTTGCATATTTGATGCATGGTTCAAATTTATTAGTGCAACGGAGTTACAATAGGTATATCTCCATGATGATAAGCGTGTGATGGTTCCATCATTACTTCTACTTTAGGAATTGAGTAGGAATGAGGCAGGAGCCAGTGGATTTGTAGCCACCTTCCAGTTATGTAGGAGAACATAGGAGGTTATGTACCTCCTTCAGTTGCTTGAAGGAGGTGAGGAGTTGGAGATTCCCTTAGGGTTTAGCCTGAGAAACTAGAGGGTTGGAGACTCCTTCCGATTCTGACTAGAAAACAAAGGAATTTGGAATTGCTTCAATGAATATAATTCTTCAAGACATATAAGAAAAAAAAGAAGAAGCATTACGTGGTTTTTCTCCCGGTTGGGTTTCCACGTAAAGAACACTAATTGTCTTGTGTATGTGTATTATTGTTCATTTTGTTCATTGCTTATTTACTTTGTAGTTATTGGATGATATTAACTAGAGTGATATAACACTTGGATTATATGGTTAAAAGAGTTTAAATTTCTATATTGAAGTTCCACCCCCTCTGATGAGAAATCCAACAATTGAGTGCTCCAGATCAAGGTTCCTTCAAGAAATAATTTAATTACTGGAATGAGATCATGTATTATTCTGAGATGGAGTACCAATATTTAATGGTCATGTCATTTTAAATTATAAGAATTTGGAGGAGAAAAGAGCAGAAATATTTTCTGAGACACAGGGGACATTATATTTGGCTATCTCAGGTTTATTCTGAGGATATGATATTTCAAAGAGGGAAAAGACTACAACCAGAAGGAATTGAAGAGAAGAATAACAAAATGTAGTAGTTTCATCACAGGAAAAGGATTACCTAAAATGCATTAAAGAAAAGGTTGAAAGTAAATATTTCATCCAGCCAAAGAACTTTGGGATAAGTTACATGACATATATTCTTCACCTATAAAGTAGATTCAGGAAAATGCCAAAGAAGATACAGACACAGAACAAGAAGAAAGATGCTCCATCATAATGAGAGACCAGTGATTTAGAAGATTAAGAGTATGATGAAGCAGAAGTCGGTTACAAAGAAAAATTGGTCAGTGCAATTAAATATCTAAGGAAAAGAAAGAGAAAACAAGTCATCCAAGAAAAAATTGATGAACCAAAAGGAAAGTCTTCAAAGGTTAGAAGAAAAGTATGTTAGGTCATAAAGGATTTAAGAGATCAACTAGAAGAGGTCGGAATAATTGAAGAAACTCTAGAATATCAAAGAAAAAATTTAGAAATAACCTTAAGCGGCCACAAAAGGAAGAGCCTTGAGAAAAGAGAGAAAAGATATTGATGGATCATCTCAAAGGAAAGAACCAATGATTTAAACCAACTTGAGGAAGATTTTTGTCAAGAAGAAAGAATGGGAGAATAAATAATTGCATTGAAATCCAACTTGAAAAATCAAAGAGAGAGAAACCGAGAGGTCACATAGAGTCTCAGGATAATGAAGAAAGAAGAAGAGGTTGAGAATCTTGAAGAAAGTTGTCACTAAAATCAAAATCGACAAGCTCAATAAGAAAGTTGAAAAGACAGAAACATACACATGAGTTGTATGGAATGAGAGAAGCACTCTCGTTTAACAGAAGAAGAATAGAAGAAAATAGAAAGAGTTATCTTGAGAAGTACTCAAAGGAAGGAATGTATCAGCTTCTAGAATCTAGAAAACTATTGAAGATACATCTTTGAAAAGACCATCAATATTCAAATACAAAAAAACTTCAATCATGATCATGATTGAGTCAAAGAAAAAATTCAGAAGGACTAAACCACAAAAGATCATTCACTCCCAATTATGAAAATTTATTTTATGGTTATTGTTTATTGTACTACTAACTTTGGACATAAGGTTCGCGGTTGCGAGGGAATTATAGAAATGTTCAAGCGGTAGTACTGTGTAATTAGCACTTAACATTGAGTGTTACAAAATCATAACTATGGACACATAGCGGTGATTGTAAACATGATTGATACTTCATGAAGAGAATCACATTGATATCAGATATAAAGAAAGTATGGATAAGAAAGCAGGGAGAAGAGCAGGTGAACAAAGACCAAGTCTGAGGGAGATACATGAGATTGATAATAAAAGCGAGATAGCGAAAATTCTGAGGAGAAAAGGAAAGATGTTAACTATAGAAAGGTTTGGAAAATGGCAGAAAGAAATCCATTCCGGTTTCATCGTCCTTCCATCCGTCCATGTCCATCCATCCTTCCTTTCCTTTCCATTCCATTCATCCATCCATCCATTCCATTCCATTTCCTTCCTCCGTCCATTCCATTCCATCCATCCATCCCTTCCTTTCCATCCATCCATCCATTCCATCCATCCATTCCTTTCCATCCATTCCTTCCATCCATTCCATCCATCCATCCATCCATTCCATCCATTCCTCCATTCCATCCGTCCATTCCTCCATTCCATCCATTCCGTCCATTCCGTCCATCCTCCATCCTTCCTCCATCCATTTCCATTCCATCCCTTCCTTCCATTTCCTTTCCTTGCCTATCCATTCCATTCCATTCCATCCGTCCATCCATTCCATTCCATCCGTCCATTCCATCCATTCCATTCTCTCCTAATCCATCCAGGCGTCATCCATCCTGGCGTCATCCATCCTTCCATCCATCCGTCCATCCCTTCCATTCCATCCTTCCATCCTCCATTCCATTCCTTCCATTCCATCCATTCCTCGTCCTTCCTTTCCTCCATTCCATTCTCCATCCATTCCTCCATCCATCCATCCTCCGTCCATCCTTCCATCATCCATTCCATCCTCATTCCATTCCATCCGTCCTTCCTGTCCATCCTCCATCCATCCATCCATTCCATCCTCCATCCATCCATTCCATCCATCCTTCCATTCCATCCATCCATCCATCCATCCTCCTTCCATTCCTGTCCATCCATCCATCCTTCGTCCATCCATTCCTTCCTTCCTTCCTTCCTTCATCCATTCCTTCCGTCCCTCCTCCTTCCTTCCCCATTCCATCCATCATTCCATTCCATCCGTCCGTCTCTATCCATTCCATCCATCCTCCATCCGGTCACCATCCATTCAGATGTCCATTTAGTAGGTGGTTCCATCATTCTACTTCTACGCCGATTTGGAAGGATGGGGCAAGAACGGATAAGTTGTAGCCACCTTCCGGTTGTAGGCTGGAGACATAGGGAGTTTATAGCCTCCTTGGTTGTAGCAGTGGGAGTTGGGCTTCCCTGGTTGTAGCCTGATAAACTGGGGGTTGGAGCCTCCTTCCGATTCATTTGGAGAAAACAAAATTTAGTGCTTCCAGTAAGATATAATTCTTCAAGGCGATATAGAAAAAGCATTCCATTGGTTTTCCTCAGTTTGAGTTTCAATAAAACAGAAGTGTACTGTGTATGTATGATTGTTCATTGTTTGTGCTTATTTACTCTGCAGTTATTGGATGATAATGCTTCATTGATATAACTGCTTGGATTATATGGTTAAAGGGATTAAATTGCTCTATAACTGAATTCACTATCTCGGTAATCCAACAAATATAACTATATATATTATACAATTATATTTTATATAACTATCTCAGTAATCCAACAAATATAACTATATATATTATACAATTATATTTTATATAACTATATAATATGTATAGTTATATATAATATAACTATATAATATATATAGTTATATATAATATAACTATAACTATATATACAGTTAAACATATGTAACAGGCGAGGGCGATGGACCTGGTCCTGGCCCGAGGGGGGGGTTGGGGCGATGCCAAACATCGCCCTCGTGGCCCTCCGACTGCAGACAACCGACACGCCCCAACCCCCCCCCCACGGGGGCCAGGCCCATGTCTTGTGGCGACCACGGGGGGAGGGGCTTGGGTGACGCCCGACGTCACTCCCACCCATTATATATATACATTTTTTTTTTTATTTGTAATGAAATTTTGGATTTTTTAAATGATTTTTAATATAAATTTTTAGCGTAGGGAGTTCTTGTATTTTTTGAATATTTTTTTTTTTATTTTAAATATTTTTTGAATTTTGTTTCTTTTTTACTTTCTTTTTTAGTGTTTTTTTGGTTTTTTTTTTCTCATTTTTTTAATATTTTTTTTACGTTTCATCTTTTTCATCCTTCACTAAAACTAGAGAAGTAATTGCTAAGGTGACAGTGGCAAGTACTTCCAAAAGTTACACTTATCTTGCACCTTCTAATAGATTTTAACTTTTGCACAAGGGTGTCAGATCTTGTGATAACATGTACATTGTAACAATCTCCTTTCTTACTTGCATATTTGCTCTTGGATTCCGAGGTAACTCCATATAAACCACTGAAGCCCTGATATGTTGTAGAGGCAGAAACACATGAGTGTACAAGCAACGACTCTTCTCTAGACACCCTGCAACTACCATTGGTGGTAGTCAAACATGCCATAAGGGAAGTGCCAACGAAAGTGTGTGCATCCATAACAACACCCCTATATCTATCAAGTAATCCATTAGTGCCATCATGCAAGTCTCTGACATATGTGATGAAAATCATAAGGGTTTTCCCTCATACAATACGAGGGTCAACACCTCCCAAACTTGCACTTTAAGTGATAAAGCCTTCAAATGCAAGTGCAACGTTAGGGGAACTAAGAGGGGTTGTCCATTGTCCCACAACAACACCCTCTCTCACTTTAGGATATCTCTCCTTTGGTACGAGGGGGATCTCCCTAAGTAAAATATGAGATAAACTTTAGAAATAGAATGAGATGGAGGATCTAGACTAGTTCCTATCCAATTAGGGAAAATGGAGTGATGAGACAACCTTTAGAGAGGTTTGAAATAATGAATGGGGATGGCATGATAGTGTTGTTACAACATGCTAAAATCAGCCCATGAATGATATTTTCAGATTGCAAAAAAAATACTTGAGGGTCATTACAAAGGTGCTCCTTGATACACAAGCATGACAACAAAGATGTGATTGTACAATAAACTAGAAATTTGCAGTAACTTTCACTGAAATGACAGTAGCAAATTATCTAGCTTAATAGTGAAAATCAGCAAGGGAAATTGATAGGGAATACCTCAATCAAATCCCTTCTTCAAATGATAGATTTTTCATATAATATGAAGCCCTTTTTGCGGCAGAATTTTGATGAATTTCCAGCAATAAACAAACAATAATATGGATGAAATTATCAACCTCACATTACAAAACGAAAGCCTTAATCTTTCATTCTCCCAAGTAGATATTCAACTAGGCTCATAGGGGATCTCCCATTAATCCAACCATGCCTGAATGATGGAGAGAACTTTTCTTTTTATAGAGATCTAGCTCAATCTCTCTTACAAATAAAATAATGATTTAGTGGTTTCTAGATCCACTATTTTCTCCAAGAAAAACAATTAAAATATTACATTATAAATCTCCCAAGGCAAGTCACTCCAAAAAATAAATGTGCAAGAGCGAGTCGTTGAGTGAATACTTGATGTCACTTGTCATCCTCCTAGGCAAAACATCCTCTTGAAATAGGCTTCTTTGAGCAAGTGTGAAGGCTTAAGGTGCCACTTGTCCTTCTTTCATGCAAATGCCCCTCTTAGAAAATCCTTAAAACATACAAAATTTAAGCCCCATGTGCAATGCATCTTCCACTAGGGGCATTCATTAACTTATTCTTCCCAAATAGAAAAAACGTGCATGCAATAAGGTAGTGTGTTCCTCAAAAAGAATGGTTTTAGGGAAGCAATTTACAACCACCATAACCCAATACTTGGCGGAATTTCTATTATGATCACAATTATGAAATGTTGCAGCCATTCTGCATCTATTGGCACTAATCTAGGCACCCTATTAAAAGATATCTACTCAAAATCTAGGGCGCTCTAACAAACTCCTCAAATAGTGGATCTATTGAGGATCTCCTAGAACAATGTGCAAGAATGGTCAATGGTTTGTTGAACAACCTCCTCGAAGATGGGACGGCCTCAAAACATGTGCAAAAAGCATAGGTCCATTCGTGTGACTATTCCTTTGCTCTTTGATTCCCTTCTTGTGTGCAACAAACTCCTTTGTTACTCAGATACTTGCTCTTTGATTCCCTTCTTGTGTGCAACAATATCCTTTGTTACTTAGATACTTGCTCTTTGATTCCCTTCTTGTGTGCAACAATGTCCTTTGTTACTCAGATACTTGCTCTTTGATTCCCTTCTTGAATATATCAACCAACATTTGTGAAAGTTTCTTCTCACGCTAGTCTTGAAAATTATGGTTTGTCTACACATTGTCTGCCTCATGATTTGTTCTTTCCCACATGTGAAGTTGAATCTACCTTGGAATTTGTTCTCTATTGTAGTCAGTCAACCTGTGCATTAAGATTCATGCATGTGTTCTTTTTCTAAATTTTCTTCAGAAAAACACACTTGTTATTTTTCAAAATTTTCTTCAGAAAAATACACTTGTGTTTGCCTTGGAAAATGTGCATGCATGTGGATCAACATCTATGAGTTGTCTCTTCAAATTTATTGTTGGTATTTCAGTGAATTTTGTGTCAGAATTTCAAAATTCTCTCCTCAAATAATAAGAAATGAGACAAAATGCAAACTTGTCTATGTATGTATACTTGTGTGTCTGACATAATTTCTCCTTGCCTAAAATTTGCTCAATTGTGTGTCATTCTTCCTAGCCTTGTTCTGTGGTATGCACACACAATGCTTTGGCTCCTATACATCCTACACAACTTCTTCTGGATTTTCTTCTCCTTTGCTCCACTGTTGCTCCAATGCGATATGAGAATTTGTATATGAAATTGCAAATTCACATGAGAACAAATTGGAAGAGAGAATAATTCGAATTTTTTGATGCATATTCCAATGAGTCTTTCACATTGCCTGGGTAAAAGTGGTTGTGTGTTTCAGTTGCACAACATAATTATTGATTATGACTAAATATTAAGTCATTACAACTTAACTTTATAATATTACTTTATAACATCATGACTATTAAAACATAAAGTACTCCGAACTTAACACCAACTATATGACCATTGTAGCATATTTTAATACAAACCTTGCTTGAATTTACCCTTGTAGTCAATTCCACAAGCTGAAAAATTGGATTGGATTTCTAACTGGTAACATCCTGGGCTCTATTGAGATTTGGGTACCTTGAAAAGTGGTCCCCATGTGTTTATGAGTCTCTAAACACAAAGGGGGAGACTATTACCCTTGTACTTTACTTTATGATTCTAATTTCACTTTGACTTAGAAGATTTAATTCAAAAGTGGAATATGTCACTTAAGTCCTAAAGTGACAATTAATTCACAATGTGGGTGAATTAATAGACATAAAGCAACTAAGGAAAGTGGGTTTCCTTAGTGAGATTTTTGGATTAGATCTTACCCATTGATTAGACTTGGCTAGATTGGATCTAGGCCATTGATCTTTTAGGGATTGGCCAAAAGAGGCTAAAGGAGGGTATAGTGCATTTATGAGATTCATTCTTCACTTGTGAGAAGAGGAGAAGAGGAGGAGAGCTCTTGGGCACAAATCTTGAGGAGGAGAGGGCGCATGAGGTTGAGAGCATAGGAGGAGCCATAGCTTGGGCCTAGTTCACCATGGAGAGCAAGCCATGGAGTATGAGTCGATTCTTCCTTGTGGGTGCATTTATCTAGGAGAGGGTGCAAGTGCTTGTAGAGGGCGTGCATCTTAAGGAGAAGAGGCGCATCTAGCAGGTGGAGGGCGCTCCTTGTGGATGGTTCCATCTTGTTGAGGAGAAGATTTCTTGATAGGAGATGGAGGGCGCATAGCAAGGGAGAATTCATTCTTGTGTTCAGTTATTGCTTGAGTAGGGGCACATTTGAGAGGAGGAGGGCGCATTCTTGAGAGAGGGAGAATCCTTCTATCTTATGGGAGATTCTTACTTCATGGAGAGTTCCACTTCACTAGCTTAGGCACACTCTAGGGAGTAGAGGGCGCAAGGGTGAAGGAGAGGGAGCTACATATGAGTTTTACATGAGGAGGGGGCACACTTGAGGATAGGGGCACACCATCTTCTTGTGGGAGGTTTTCTTGAGAGGAGGAGACTACTACAAATGCAAAGGCAAAGGCAAAGCAAAGGATTAGGATAAAGACAAAGCAAGCAAGAGGAAGAAGGCTCACCAAGGCAAGGGGCACCTTACTTCACAAGGCTTGTGGGGAGGTCTTCAAGGAACTCCAAGGCATCCGAGAGTGGTTGCTATTGTACCAGGTTCACTTGTATATGTTTCATGTGTTGTACATTTTTCTTTGAGGCCTTCTATATATATCTGCTCCAAACTAGTTTTCCCCATTGGGGGGGTTTTCCAGGGTCATGTTGACCAAAAATCTATGTGTCAAATTTATGCATGTTTAGAAGTGTAGATCAACATTTTAAACAACATTTTAAAGTTAAAGATCTAGAGGTGGTGTTATGTGTTTTGATGTATATTGCATGTGCTAAAAATGGGTAAAGAAAACACTTGCAAGGGCACCTCAAAATGGTACTTAACCATCAAATATTGAGTAGAAAGTTTGGTGACTGCTTGTTGTCCTAAAAACATCAAGAAAAGACAACCACACAGTTGAAACTTAGAGCCATACTAAGGTCAATGACAGACCTTAGATGGTAGCCTCATAGGACCTCAGATAATCTACAGGCTCGTGTTTTCTTTTTGGTCACATGACTTATGAATTGATACCATTAACTGTCTGGTCTTCTCATTTTATACCCCTTAATTTTTGTATTTAAGGCTAAAATTGTCAGTTCCAACCTAGACAAAATCTTTGCATTGAACTAACTAGGTTCAATGTCATAACCTTACCAACTAGTCAATTCTAGTGACCAAACCACAAGATATTCTTAGGGACCTCCTCAACAAAACACAAACATTTTCAAATCCAGAATTTAGGAAAATCCTTTTGCACTTGGACTTTTCCAAGCAAGACTTCATTATTTTTTATTACCTCTCTTCTCTTTCCTATCAATGATTCGCTTAGTACAAGGGCCGTCTTACTTTTGTAGCAATCTCCTAGCAATGTTCACCTAGCAACTATAGTTGTTCAACTGCTTGAGTGTCCAACACTATGAGACTTTGTAATGAACAATTGTTCATTTAAGAGAAAATATCCAACATAAGAGGGATAAATGTTTGAAATCCATTTAGGATTAAATAATCATATAATTGATCATGAATAAATGAAATGACTATAATGAGACTTGTGATAGTATACTTATATGCATTGACCAGTCACGGGGTGAATGGTTGTGTCCCCTAGTTAGGCTACGTCCTTTAGCTTATTATTATTCTTATTCTTATTCTTATTATTATTGGATTTTACATTCATTTCATTGCCTCTCCCTTCAAGATGCTTTGTCCTCAAAGCATTTTATAGAAAAAGCTAAGTATTCATTCTTGCCTGCAATGCCTTCTCATGATTCTTCATTCTTAAAGTTGTGAGGGTTGAAGACATGAGACGATATGGTTGTTGAGAGAAAATGAACAACAATCCTATGGTTGGGAGGAATGTGCTTCGTACGCAGCCAATTGGTTATTTTATAAACAAATAAGTTTTTTGTTATGTTTATGATGTTATTTCCATTGTGTATGTGTTTTATTGAATGCTATGTGTTTGTTGTTTTGCTTGAACGGTTGCATTCATGTTTTTATAATTGTTGTTATATGCATGTTAAATTATGGGTCTGTTGCCCTTTGGTTATTTTATATGTATGGGGCATTTTTAAATTTCATGTTAGCAGGTGGGTATGTTACAATCTATTATCAGAGCTATGCCAAGTCATTTTTGTAGTAATGTGACTCAGCGTGGACGCTGGGTACGTTACAACTACACAACACTCTATTCCATTGGAGTGGGCTCTGGCTCCATAGAACATAGTGTTGATATTAACCTACATCATTATTAAAAACATACAAAATAAATAAGAATGAAACTAATACTTATATTAAAGTATAATTCTTATAATCCAAGATGAGAGAGGCCTCTTTCTTCCCGAGCATCTCTTTTATACATAAGTTTTCTTTAAAATAGAAATAACAAGTGTTTGAATATAGATCCATTTGAGAATTAATAAATCTCAAGTGGTTGCAACCATTTTACAATTTATAGAATATAAAAAAATGATTTCCAATATTTTTTCCAAATCCCAACAGATCTTGGAATGATTTTAATTGTTAAATTCATATTAAAATAAGTGGGTTATAACAACTTGCCCAAAATATGCTCAAAATGTCACCTATTAATTAATTATTATAAATGTCACCTATATTAATGATGCTACAAGTACATCTATTGGAGACCAAGGTAGGATATCCAACACACAAGTACTAGTCTCTAGGGTTAATCATCATGCATCACATTATTATTTAGCACTATAAATTTTTTATGGTAGTTTAACCACCTAAGCCCTCATCTTAATTAATCTACATTAGTCACGTCACTAACATATAAAGCGGTGATATTATATAAATATTTATTTTTGTGGATACAGGACCACCTTGTTGTACCCATTAGACTCTGGGATTATGGTGGTTCACAAGATGATGGTGATTATGTGTCGTATTTGGAGGTGTTGCAGGGGAATGCAAAAGAGAAGTTGGAACGCCGTAGCAACAGTACTATTGATCATGTTCCAAGCATAGACTCTGGCTCTTTCACTCCAAAAGAGCCAATGGATGAGATGGAATCCAAATATTAGTCTATTTGTACTGATTTATTATTCCTTAACTTAACAGTGAACATTTTGGTATTTGCTGCAAACATTCTGTTATGAATTTGAATCATGCTATTGAGGATGGCCTAGTTTTTGTTATCAATATGAATATGACATCCCTTTGAAAGTTTATAAATTTGAATGATTTGGATTTTCTTTGTATGACGAGTGTGGATAGCTAATTTTTATTATTATTCTTGTGTATGCAAAAAACATCCTAAAATGTTTCTTATTGCAAAACCTGATCATTTCCATTTCGCATTCTGAATCCATTTCTCCTTTGTTTCACATTTCTTGTTTCTTGCTTTCACATTTCTTGTTTCTGGTAACATAGCATAGTACTGTGTTTGTCATTAGTGTTAACCATTTTTGTATGAAATTTGCAAATTATCATCTCGCAAAGAATCATTACCTGTGAGATTATCAAGTTTGGAAGCTCCAAAATTTTTAGCCTCTCAAATAGCAAGTGCCTTGGAACTGTATCAGAGGCTTTGTGGAAGTCCACAAAGCAGCAGTATACCTTGTGTTTGCAACAATACTATTGATCATGTTCCAAGCATAGCCTCTGGCTCTTTCACTCCAAAAGAGCCAATGGATGTGATGGAATCCAAATATTATTCTATTTGTGAACTGATTTATCATTCATTAACTTACCAGTGAGCATTTTGGTATTTGCTGCAAACATTCTGTTATGAATTTGTATCATGCTATTGAGAATGGCCTAGTTTTTGTCATGAATATGAATATGACATCCCTTTGAAAGTTTAGAAATTTGAATGATTTGGATTTTCTTTGTATGATGAGTGTTGATAGTTAATTTTTTTTTTATTATTTTCGTGTATGCAAAAAACATCCTAAAATGTTTCTTATTGCAAAACCTGATAATTTCCATTTCTCAGTCTGAATCCATTTCTCCTTTGTTTCACATTTCTTGTTTCTGGTAACATAGCATAGTACTGTGTTTGTCATCAGTGTTAACCATTTTTGTATGAAACTTGCAAATGATCATCTCGTAAAGAATCATTACCGGTGAAATTATCAAGTTTGGAAGCCCCAAAACTTTGAGCCTCTCAAATAGCAAGTGCCTTGGAACTGTGTTAGAGGCTTTGTGAAAGTCCACAAAGCGACAGTATATTTATCAAAATTTCCTCAAAATATTTCAGAGGAACTGTGTCAGAGGCTTTGTGAAAGTCCACAAAGTGACAGTCCAAATATTTCCTCAAAATTGCTGCATGTTTAAAATTGTGCTCACAAGTGCGGTAATTTTGTTTGATGTGGTTTGCCTGTGGCACAGTTAATGAATTAGAATGAATTATTTTATGGAATTCACAGTATGATTATCTCTTTGAAGTTGCAATGCTTCTATGTTTTGAATTTTGAAACTTGATTTTTTGTGAAAGTTCATGATATCAATGAAATTTATCTTGCAGGGGAAGCTTATATAGATTGATCCACCGGCCTAACATTCATATAGATGAAAAGCGACGCATAAGAATGGCTCTTGATGTTGTGAGTCTTCATCACAAGAAACCTCATTCAATATCTTCATTAGCATGCTTAAATTTTGCTTCCATTGTCTTGAATTGCTTTCTGTTTTGATTTAGGATAAGATGATCTGAAGTCATAGTGAAATCAATTTTACTGTGCAGGCTAAGGGGATGAATTGTTTGCACAGTAGCATCCCAACAATAGTTCATCGAGACCTGAAGTCTCCAAATCTTCTTGTTGATAAAAATTGGGCAGTTAAGGTGGGCGATTTTTCCATTGTAGTTAAGAACTACAGATTATCATCCATTAGTGCAACATATTTTATCTTCAAAAAATTTAGCTCAATCATTCTCTTGGTAGTTGAAAAAGCTGGTAAAACCTTTGGAGAAAGGATGATGACTGAAAACTTTTTTTCTTCACAAGCATAATATTCTTGGAGTATGTAATATTACAGTAAAAGACATAATATGCCCTTATCAAGCTATTTAGGTTTTATTTTTCTAATTGGTATTACCATAATTTTACATATGCTATTTTGGGGTGGGATGATTCATTATCAGAAAGAAAGTAACATGTAAAATGTGTCATACAAAATGCTATAGCGATAACATGAATCTCCTAGGCTGTTTTAAATGTCAGAATAATGCTAATTCAATCTATCACATGATTTTTTTTCAATTTCTATGTGGTAATTCTCTGGTTTGAGTTCTATTTGGAGTGGCTTCTGCATCTCTCAAAAGTAGGGGGATATTTGTTTATCTGTCAGTTTACAAACACGCTAAGAATGGTGGCTTTTTGTGGGTTTCTGTGTCAGGAAAGGGGAAAATGCATCATTAACTATAGCTAGTTGGAAAATCATGGTGAATAATCAACAATTAAAATATGAAGTAATTGTGAATGATGCCAACAATTCGATGTTTTGGTATCAGACTGTTGTGATAAGTCGGTTTTTATTAGATGAGTCACTTTCCTTGTAGGTCTCCGGTCTATGGTCTGATGATGCATGTCAATGAAAATAAACTGTTCATAGTTCATGGCAATTTTTCATTTGCTTAGCCTTTTCCTGATATATTTAAATAAGATAATAATTTTTTTAGCATTCTTCAAAATCCAAGTGGAACTTTCC
Organism: Picea sitchensis; assembly: GCA_010110895.2. NCBI lineage: Eukaryota > Viridiplantae > Streptophyta > Pinopsida > Pinales > Pinaceae > Picea > Picea sitchensis. The sequence continues at coordinate 19,061 of SNQJ01S0013351.1, read as the reverse complement.
ATTTCTGCTACCTGAAATGTTTATCCAATATCTTTCTGGAAATATAGCCTGCTAAGCATAAGGAATTTTCAATCCACAAGGATTCACCAATATGTGGATATACATAGAAGTTTTCTCACCAAATTAGAAAAAGTAAGAAATTTTGCAGAAATTTTTTTATTTCACTGCTGAAGTTTTACAGAGTGAACTAGAATGCTGTATAGGAAGTGTAGAAAGGCAGGAATGGTGAAAACCAGAACTTTACCTCTCAAGGACTAAAGCTTTGCCAACCCAGGAGAATGACTTGCATTTCACCTTTAGTTTAAACCTTGGGTTTAGGAGATCTCCTTGTTTCATCAATGCCAATGCTTAGTTTGAGATGCCAAATAATTCCATTTTATCTTAATCTTTATTCTTTTGTGGATGAAATATTTCTTTTCTATGATGTTGCTTTCCATCACTGTTGGAAATTAGCTTTGTTACAACAAAATCTAGCACCCTATATGATGTAAAGTCCCAACCATCAAGGAGCTAGATTTGTGCAACTTGGGAAGGTTACCTTCTGTCACCACAGTAGCTCCCCCTTTCACTTTTGGTTGGCTCTTCTTTCACTTTTGGTTGGCTCTTCTCCAACTCAAGGGGGTTACCCTTTAAGTCACATGGTTCGGGTTCGAGTTTGGGTTTGGCAATGATTAGGTTCGATTCAAATTTCGACAAGGTTCGCCTATATACATTTTTCAATACACACATATCAACTTTAAAATCCTCTAGAGGCTTGGCCGTATGGAATCTGGATATAGTCTACAAATTCAAAATACAGTGATGACTGGTCTGTGGCTACAATTTAAAAATCATGTGGAATATGGCACAGGCTACAGTCCACAGCTTGAGTTGTGGGTAGTGGCACAAGCTACAGGCTACAACTTGAGCTGTGCACTATGGAAAATTATCTAGAACTTGGCCACAACGATGGTGGCAAGCTCACAGGCTCCGACAATAGAAGTCTTCATGGGTCATGGGCCATCGACCCAGCAGGTATACGGTCTGTTTGGTAGTGGTAGTGGTAATGGAGGGTCGAATTTGCATTGAGTAGAGACTCGAGACTACAGTTGGGTCGCAGGGTCGAGGGTTCTAATTAGCAAGGTTGAGGATCAACAACAATGGAGAGAGGGTCGACAACATGCAATGGAGGTGAGTTGACTGAGTGAAGAGTGAACAAAAAAGTGCAAAGAGGATTCTAAGTCAACAGTTCTAGGATTAGCATAACTTTTTTTTATAATTTAGAAAAAATGAAAAAAAACACTAAAAACCCCAAATTTGCCTTTAGGGTTGAATTCAAATAAGGTTTTCCCTTGAGGTTTGAATTCAACTTGAGTTTCGAATTCGACTTGAGGTTCAAGGTTTGGTGAACCTAATCGAACCTGGGAATATTTTTTAGGTTCATTGAATTTTGAACCTCAAGTTTGAAGTTTGGTGAACCTTGTGACATAAATCCAACTACATGTTGATGATTGCAGCTTCGTGAGACATCCTCCAGGATACGTTCTCCTTTGTGACTGAGTTGAGTCGGCCTAAGAGGGAGCCCAATATTGGGCATACCCACGTGATGGGGCATCGTTCTCCTCTGTGTGAGAGTTGAGTCGTCCCCCAGTGGTTGGGTGTGTCCATGTGACGGGTCTATCGTTCTCCTCTGTGTGAGAGTTGAGACGATGTGGTACTCCCAATGATTCTGTTGAGTACAACGTCCTTGTGGCTGAGCACAGGTGGACGTGCCCCTAATGGATGAGCACTAGTAGACGTGTGGATCCCTTGCTATATTGTCTAAGTGTAAGATTTACTTGTAACCCTAATTATGATGTAAAGGGTACAAGTCGGCCCCACCATATGTGAAAGATAATTAAGGATTATTGTAATAATCATTTTATTTATGAGTTATTGAGGTTGGCCCTATTGTGCCAACAGACACACCTATTGATGTGTTTGGTCTAGTATAAATAAAGGTGATTTCCCCATTGAGAAAACACACTTGTCACTTGTCACTTGTCATTTGGAAATTTCAGCAAGTACATTTTAGGGCTGAAGTGCGCACCTCTCTTGGGTGCAAGTTTCAAGGTTGTAGAGTACCCTCTTGTGTGCATTAGAGTTTTATGGTTGGGGGATCTTCTCTTGAGAATATAGAAAAGGATTGTTGGGTTTTCTTCCCTTGACTAGAAGGGTTTCCCAAGATATTTCTTGTGTTCTTGTGCATGGTACTTCTTCTTGTGATCTTGGTTATTGCAGCACTTGTGAATGGTGTAGCTGCATTTGTTTATGGTTCAAGTAAGTGCTAAAATGAAATAAACCTCATGCTTGAGCCTAGCATAGTGAAAATTCAACACTACACAAAGCCAAAGGATCATTTGGCACTCTGTTGGAAGGGCGCACCCCCAAATTACAATAGAAATCAAGATGATTTTGCTCTACGGTGAGGATTTGATGGCTTAGTGTGGTAAACATGAGTGAACATGTATCGTAAATGTACTTCATCTATTTTGTACTTTAGTATACTTTTGTACTTTATCCTTATCTATTTTTTGGTGACTTAGTCTAACTTGATCACTCAACCAATTTAATTTATCTTATTCAACTTTGATCACTCTTCCAACAATTTTGTAATCTATGATAGATATTACATTGAAGACTACCATATGTTTGTAGTTCTTGCAATTCTCTCTTTACTTGCATACTTGTATCTACTTGCTTGCTTGTGTGAAACATTTCAATTGTTGGTGTTTTGCAGCTTGCTTATATCAATTACAGTTATCTGCAATTCCAGGATGTCAATGGACAATAGATTAACAATCATGCCACCAGGCCTATAATTCTCTACAAGATTCAAAGTAGTTTTTCTTCCCCATGTCGTCACGGATGTTAATCGTCTGGTTACCAAGTAATACTTCACTAATAGTCAATACTTAAACACCATGTTTTCAGAGATTAGTGGTTACAAAGATCAGCTAGGACTAGGTAAATGCTTAGATCACCAATGAGGGCTAGGGTAAGTGACTGGGTTGCCAATTGCGGCTGGGGATAATTGATAGGATTTTGTATTTCCCAATTTGGTATTAACTTGTCTAACATTGTCATCCTGCTTATACTCGTGGCATCATAATTATTGACAGTCTTAGCTTTAGTCTATTTGGCATAAATGACTTAGGTTCAAACGTATGAAGCCCCCTTGGTAGTTGTTTGTCAAAGTATATGTCCACACAATGAGACTTCATTGATTTAACGGCTTAAGGGTGATTAATATATTATGTTTATTGTGAGCATTGGGAATTAAAGTGGAGTAGATTTTAGCCCACATTACCAATAATAGTAGTCTATGCATGTTTGATGCATCATGCAACATTATGGACATTATCATATTTGAATTGGGCAATTAGTTAGTGCATGGAGATTGGTTTGGCATGGGATTAGTTAAAGTTGCGAACAATTATGTCATGTTTGGAAGACAATCTTCCCCTATGTCATGTAGACATATGTGGTGACTACTATTATAAAGTTTTGCCATTCAAAAATTTAATCATCATTTTGGTTCTTAGTCATGGTTGGTCAGTGCTGGGTTTCCTCCCCTTTTTTCTACTATCACTAATACACCTAGTTACACTATTACCACTCCCAAGCGTTGGGGAACTCCTCGTCAGTTCCTAAGTTCCAGAAATTTTAAAATTTGTAGGAAATGTTCCAAAAACACGGGGAACGGTTGCAGGAGCTTTGGGAACTTGGTGGGAGCTTTTGGGTGAGGGACATACTGTTCCCAATGTTGTTCCCATGACGTTTCATGCATTCCTGCTGCCCCATGACCCAAATTACCTCTTTTTTTTACATCGTTTTCTGCTAGGTTATAGTGCCACAAAAGCCCTGTTGGGACCACAAACTGCGAACTATAATGGTTGTGTCCCGGTGAAACTACATACTTGTGTGGTTGGCACTCATTGAGTCCTAGTCAAGACATTCATTTGCAAGTTTAATGGTCTCTGTTATGTTTTCCAGAGGTGTATGTGTTATCTTCCTAGTTGTATCCAATTCTGAAAGCTGAGGGACTATATGGTCCTTCACCCCATCCAAAATGATACCCCTTGACTATTATAGCCCAATTTCGACAGTGGAATCTCTAGATCGCAGTTATTGGCAATAGTTAGGGCATATTTCCCCAGGGGGATCCATTTGGGGTCTGTACAGATCAACATAGGGTCGATCTTCAGTTAGACAGACACCGAGAGTGTGTATGAGGTCAGGGTGCACTGTTTGAGATAGATTCCAGGCAGATCCGAGGAGTTTAGCCACAAGGGTGAACTTTCCAGTCTTGCAGCAGTTGTCATATGAGTTGCCCTAGCATGCAACAGATCCTACAACTCATCCATTGATCCAACAACCTTCTTCTATTTCTGGGTATCATTGTTTTAGTTTGCTTATTGTATTCCGACTAAGATCCTTTTGTCTCTGATCTAGCTGAGAGATTTATTTTACTTAGCCACATGCGGCATTGTACCCAGTAATTTTCATAATACATTGTTGCAGTTGTTCTGTGTCTTTATCTTTTTCGTACTTGCTTATATATTGTTAAACAACTAAAATCACATGCAAAATCAGCACGTATGTTAAAACCAATCACTAAACGCATCCAAAAACCCAAAGTGTATCAGTTCCAACAACAAATAATCGTCAGTAGAGGTATATATTCCGATCTGCGGAATTAGGGATATTACAGTGGTATCAAAGGTTTAGTCCTACCAGCCTGTGACTAAAGTTTCGATGATTTCAGCAGAGAACCCAGACCCAGAGGGTCGTGAGCACGTAGGTGATGAATATGCCACTTACAACAGACACAGGGAAAGGAGGAGACCTAGGTAAGATTATCCCCCCTTTCCTCCCAGTTCATAGGAAGAGGAAGAGGCGCATAGGGAAGCAGAGAGAAGGGCAGAGCGTGAGGCAGAGAGGATGATGGGAGATAGGTATGAGAGGGTAGTGGCAAGGAAACCATGGACCCAGATGCAACTTTCATGCAGGTTATTACCAATATGGTGATCAGTCAGCATGCCATGACTCAGTCCTTGGCACATATGGTTGATAGATTGACTGCAGGGAGCATTCTAGGCCCACATGCCCCACATGCAGCGCAGGGGAACTCAGGGGCAAGCAGTAGGCCCATTTCACCTACTCGCATCTACACTTCATCGAGTAGGATCCCCAGGCCACTATTCCCTAGCTTTCAGAGAGCACCTCTAGCAGTGGTACAACAACCAATAGCACAGAGGCGGACTACACAGGCAAAGGATAGTGCAGAGTACAAGAGAGAGTATACAACGCTGGGACTGGAGTTCCATCATGATATGACCTTGGTTGAGTATTGTGGACTCAGACTCAGGAACTGTCCTAAAAATATTCAGAGGGGAGGACAATAACAACATCAACATGGATAGAACATAGATTTCATCCAGAAAGTAGGTAAACTCACTATACCTTCTTTCGACGGGTCGTCCAAATGCACTGCCAGAGCTTGGGTACAGAAACTGGACACGTACTACAAACTCAACCAGATGAAAAAAATTGAGGCCATCAGTTTCACTACCTTACATTTGGAGGGTGAGGCACATGAGTGGTGGTATCATGGACTAGTGACGTTGGGTCATAGTCACATCACTTATTACAAGGAGTTTACTGAGAGGCTCATGGACAGGTTTGACAGGAGGGATCTACAGATCCATTTCATGGATCTAGCCTAATTGAGACAAACTGACACAGAAGAGGCATTCATCACAGAGTTTCAGAGGGTAGCCGTGGTAGTGACAGATATTTCGGAGCCCAGATTGATCATGCTATTCACCGAGGGTCTCAGAGAGCCCTTGAGAGGATGGGTGAAGGCCTACAGACCTCACACACTATAGGATGCCATCCTGCGCACTAGAGATCTAACAGACTCAGTGCCAAAGACCAAAACTTTTTCCAAACCTGTTGTGCCACGGGAGGACCAGGATAGGAAACCACTCCAGAGAGAGTGGAAGGGTAAGGAGAAGTTGGATGATGCTACGAGGCGTGATCTTATGAGGAAGAAGCTATGCCTCACCTGCAAGGATCCATGGGTCCTTGGCCATAGGTGCATGGGCAATGGACAAATCCATTACATTGAGGTTTCCGCAGACAGTGATGAGGAGAAACATGGCAGTCATGCATAGGACAATGAATCCACTAGCTTAGAGGAGGATCCATTGCAAGAGGAGGAGCAACCTCCAAGGAGACCACATACACAAGTAAATCCACAACCTCGCGAGGAGGGTAAGAGACAAGCACCAATAAAGGGAGTCATAGCGACCCTTTCTAGAGTCCCTAGGTATGACACCCTTCGGATCAGAGGGACTATTCAGGGACAGAGGGAAGTTGCCCTGATAAATGGTGGGGCCACCCACAACTTCCTTGACTCTACGTGGGTAGTTAGGTGAGCACTACAAACATAAGAGTTTGAGGGGTTTGAGGTTGCAGTAGCAGATGGCCACACGGTGGGGTGTTTGGACAGAGTTCTAGACTTAGAGGTGAAGTTAGGTAACTACACCATGAGAGATACATTCTATGTAGTTGACCTAGCTGACACAAATGTGGTGTCGGGAGTCCAATGGTTGATCACCTTGGGCAAGATTTCTACCAACTACCAAGCCCTTGAGATGGGATTTAGAGACAGTGAGGGGAAGAAGATTGTATTGAGGGCACCTAGGACAGTGTCGACGAAGAGAATGGAGAGGATCTTCAGGCATGGGGAAGCAACATATGCATTATCTAGGAGACCAACAATCTTTTCCTTGATGGAGATTTCAGCGGATTGGAAATCCCACTTGTTAGTGGAATATTCCAAGAACAAGTTCGCTTGTGAGATATTGGATGGATAGGTATAGGATGACAGGTACAAAGTCATAGACGATGTCATCTTCTACAAAGATCGAGTCTACCTAGTGCCAGGATCGGGTCTCAAGAAGAAGATTTCGACAGCAGTACACGACTCTCCATTAGCACGCCATCAGGGGTTCTTCAAAACCTACAACGCAGTCCAGGTGGCAGAGTTGTTCTTCAGAGAGACCTTCAGACTTCATGGGTCGTCACAGAGTAGATGCAGTGACAGAGAAATTCGATTCATCAACACTTCAAAGAAACTTCCACCTTTGGATGAGGAGGGGCAGTTGGAGTGGGTTCCTGAGGAGGTACTGGAGTTCCGAGAACGGAGGTTGAGGAGTAGGGTCATCAGGGAGTGTTTTGTCATATGGAGAGGGCTTCCAGTAGAGGATGCTACTTGGGAGAGCAAGCAGATTTTGCAGTACCCTGGATTGGTATTGCTTGAGGACGAGCAATCTCGGGAAGGGAGGACTATAATGTCCCTTTCCGAGTATGAGCTCCAGAGAGGAGGGATAAGTAGTCTAAACATACCCGTTAGACTATAGCTAGGGAGGAACAGGGGAAAACATGGTCATTTAATGTCATTTCACTAGAGAACTTTATAATTCAAAGTGACATTAAGTGAAAAGTGGGTAAAAGTGCCCTTTAAGTGATTTAAGCCAAAAATAGAGGGGTGCATAAGTGATGGAGCTAAAAATAGAGGTCAACAATGAATTAGGGTTTTGGAGGAGTATATGAAGAGAAAAGTGACCTAATTCCTCGTGCAGATTTTATGATTTGAGAGTGAGCTGTGAGGCGACTTCACAGGTTCAGGCAAATCAATGACTTTGTGGATTCTAGGAGGAATACACCCAGAGGTTGATTTCGGTGTTGAGAGACACACCCTAGTCACCGGGGAGATCATACAAATCTTCCATTGATCTTTAGCAGCAGTTACATAGGTTGCAGCAGCAAGGTCGCACTTATTCAGGGTGAGGGCACAACTTTTGAGGAGATTTAGAGATTCGACTTGTTACAGCCACGGAGAATCCAGTGATTCCCTTCGGACCTAGTTGAGAGGAAGGCAGGGAGCATCTATTGATTGGTTTCTTGTCAGATTCTGACGAAGAAATCATCTTGGGCGCATCAGTCAGCCAATGAGGGTGCGACAGTTGGGGAGGATACATTTAGGGTTCTCGAGAGATCATTAAATCAGATCCAGGGAAACCCTCTCGACCCATTATAGAGGAGCCTAGGGCACTCAATTTGAGACTATTACAACTTGATTCCAACGGTGGAATCTCTAGGGCCCAGTCATTGGCAGCAGTTGGGACACATTTCCCCAGGGGGATCCATCTGGGGTCCGTACAGATCAACAGAGGGTCGATCTTCAGTTAGATAGAAACTAAGAGTGTGTATGAGGTCAAGGCACACTATTTGAGATAGATTCCAGGCAGATCCGAGGAGTTTAGTCACCAGGGCAAACTTTTCAGTCTTGCAGCAATTGCCGTATGAGTTGTTGTAGCATGCAGCAGATCCTATAGCTCATCCATTGATCCAACAACCTTCTTCTATTTCTAGGTATCATTGTTTCAGTTTGGTTATTGTATTCTGGCCAAGATCCTTTTGTCTCTGATCTAGCCGAGAGATTTATTTTACTTAGCCGCATGCGGCATTGTACCCAGTCATTTTCATAATACATTGTTGCAGTTGTTCTATGTCTTTATCTTTTGTGTACTTGCTTATATACTGTTAAACTTGCTTGTATACTGTTAAACAACTGTAATCACATGCAAAATCACCACGCATGTTAAAACCAATCACTAAACGCATCCAGAAACCCAAAGTGTATCAGTTCTGGCAGCAAATAATCGTCAGCAAAGGTATATATTCCGATCTGCAGAATTAGGGATATTACATTAAAACTTGTGCATTTTACCCTGAGGCTAGAGTTTCAACTTGTTTTTATGTAGGCATTTTTCTTGTCCACTAAAGGCACTTGTGTTGGCATCTGAATTCTGATAGAAGGGTTTATTATCAAGTGTCATCTTTATATCAGCTGATCTTGAAGTTATGATAGGAAAACACCTAATGTGCGTTGATGGTATGACTCATATTGCTGTTTCATTTTTCTGCATATTTTAATTGAAAAAACAGAGTTGAATGTCAGATTCATTTTCATGCAACATTCCATTCTTACATTTGTCAATACAAGCATCTCATTTGAAGGCTGAACAATAATGGAAAGTAGAATTTATAATTCAGTATAAAGAACTGCTTGCAATGAACTGACAAATGAATGTAGCTACTATCATTCTTTAAACTTGTCATAGATGAATCACATATAAATATAACATGTTTCAGATTTGACAATTCAAGGTTCCATTTTCTCTAAATTTCCTGTGTATATTTTGTAGGCGTGTGACTTTGGCTTGTCACGTCTAAAGCACAATACATTCCTATCTTCCAAATCCACTGCTGGAACGGTATGTGAAATGCATAGTTCAATTATAATTAAGGGAAGTTCATGTTTTTTCTCACATATGACTGGAATTATCCTGGAAGAATATTAGAACAAAATACTGTGTGAGTGGAGCAAAACTTCACTACATGGTTTCATGCTTTGCACACTTACATAGAATTTTGTGGGGTTAAGTTGATTCTTTTCTGGACATCACTACTGTAAAAATGAAACCAGATATGCAAGTAAAACCAAAATGAAAACAGAGTTTAATCATAACACTCCCCGCTCCTTGGACAAATGTTGAAATAAAGGCTTTTCAAGGCTTTGGATGAAATTTGCTTTCATTATGACCTGGATCCTCATAGGCAGTGTACATTTCTTTGTTTTTTTTCTGGTGTTTTTAGAACTTATCGATGATCGCATGATTCAGTTGTCTAATAAAGTTCATGTGGTTATAAGTTATAACATGCATGTTGTGATGATTCTTTGATGTTACAGCCAGAATGGATGGAACCCGAGGTTCTTAGGAATGAACCATCAAATGAAAAGTGAGTTTCTGCTCTGATTTTGATTTATGTTTTCATTTTCAATATGTGTGTGATAAAGTGAAACCCTCAGCAACTTTTTTACTTCGTGGACAATATCCAAGTTGCTAACTTTGCATTTTAGTATTTTGATATGGGATGGAAAATACAGGTTAGTTTATTCAGTATGCATCTCAAAGGAAATATGATATTTTTACAGGTGTGATGTCTATAGCTTTGGTGTAATATTATGGGAATTGGCGACACTGCGAATGCCATGGAGTGGGATGGATCCTATGCAGGTAGTTGGTGCTGTTGGTTTCCAGAATCGGCGCCTTGATATTCCTAAAGATTTAGATCCATTGGTTGCAAGGATAATCAGGGAATGTTGGCAAAGGTCAGCAATTTTTATGCATGTCTACCTTAGAACTTTCATGACTTTGCAATAATTACCTACACCTGAATTTTTAAATTATCACGGAGAAACCATTAATAGTTTTTCTTTCTCCAGTACATTAATGTGAAGAAAACTAGTGTTTTCTTACAATCTAACTTTCTTTCCATTTTGTGTTTTTTCTTCAGCGATCCAAGTTTACGCCCTTCATTCTCACAGCTTATGGCTGCTCTCAAGCCATTGCAGAGGCTTGTTATTCCACCTCATTCAGATATACGGTGTCGCAAATTGTAAATGCTAATCACACACCTTGACATGAGCTGAATATACGCGAGAATTTCCTCATCAATTATTTGTTGTATCCATGGACTTAGAGGGTTTTCCTCTATTTGTATATTTCAACTTGAGCTATAGCTCATATTTATTTATGCCTGATGGAAGCAAAGCTACAGCTTCAGAGATAAGATCAAAATAAAATTGTGTAAAGCATTTTGTATCTGATGGCGGAAAGGAAAAACAAAATGCCCAGTTGGAGATGTAGAACTTTCAGACTCACACATTCCACTTTGGGCAAAGCACATCAGCGTGAACCGTTTGTCTATTTATGAAGGTGGTGTAAGCCACGCATATTCGGCTAGGTGCTATACAGAATTGATTCATGTGAGTTCCCACGATTTGCTTCAATGGAAGGTCTCCTTAAAGATGGGTATTTTAAAACTGGCTGCGATGGTTTGTGCTAGAAAATCATATTATATCATCAGTTCCTTTGGGACAAACGTGACTAGCCCATTGCATTGTTTATTTCCTACATAAATAAATATGTATTGAGAAAGGTATTTTTGTATAGGAACCTTAGTCTCAGATGGCTTATTTGACATGTTCATGCACAACTTTGCACAACTGCTGTTCGATTATTACAAACCATGCAGTCGCGAAACATGCACAAGTGCGTTCGATTATTACAAACCCTGCAGTCTCGAAACAGATTGAGAAAAACCACCAGTGCAACCACACATGACCATTATCTCATCGTAACTCCATAGTTCCAAGAAAACACCTAATGAGAATTGAACCTTACTCAATGGTGAAAAACTTCTTGCTTCCACCATTAAATCCAACCCCTTTGAACGACATTATATTATATTATATTGATGCTTATAAATGAGTGATTGATATTGCACCATAATGAGAATATCCTATTTTTATTGTTTCTTTAAATGGACAATAATATACCTATGCATAATTTAATAAAGTCTAGTTTTGGAAAAACCTAATGGTTGGCTTTGAAACCATAGGCGTTTCAATTGCTCATGTTTCTGTCTAAAGTCCTGTATTTGTATTATTGTGGATATTATAATGAAATGCAATCTTTCTGGCATTCAATGTATCAGTTCTGCGTCTTGAACAAATAAGTCATGGGATTACATGCAGCCAGCCAAAACAAAAGCATATCAGCTCAAACAGAAGGTGAATGTGATGCACCGACTGTTGGCTCAATTGGTAGTATATAATTAAGCAGTTATCTATAGGCTGCTATGCTATTTGTCGGTCCAGCCTTCAGCAGTAACTATAGCAGTGAATTACGACTGTCAATAGTCTCGATACTCTTCAAGGAATCAGTGTCGATCATCATCCACCAACTTTTCGCTTAACTATGTTAAATTATTCAGTTGTACTGTTGGTCTGATGTGGCTATTGTTTTCTTATTGAAACTGAATACTCAAACAAACCGAATTGAGTTGATGTTTATCGATTGCAAATGCATACCAATGAGATGTTACATTATTGCAAATGTATAGCGATGAGCTGTTACATAAACACATGTCCCTATGGATTAATAGTTGAATTTCATTGGTAAAGATGAGCTGTTACATAAACACATGTCCCTATGGATTAATAGTTGAATTTCATTGGTAAAGACGCATATTAGGAAATTGCAGAATAAACAAGAGGGAGATGTTGGACATTAATTGCAGAATAAACAAGGGGGAGATGTTGGACATTAATCGGATTAAAAATTAATGAAAAAAACTGTAGGTATTTATTTGACATGGAAACTAGTTTAGTATGATTAAAGACATTAATATGAAGGTTGTAATTGTGAAATTTGTTTATGTTGTTAAATAGTTATTGTGGCTTAGAATAATTGTGAAATCTGTTTATGTTGTTAAACATTTATTGTGGTTTAGAGGTTGGGATGTGGCTATATCATGTAAACAGTTTAGGTTCAAAACACTGCAAGAGTAAAGTCCTTGTGTATGTGTCAGGGAAGGTGTTTGATTTTTTGAAATTGATTGTGTATGTGCGAGGGAAGGTGTTTCACTTTCTGAAATTGATTTTCTTGTAAATATAATACTATATCAATAAATGTTATTATGAATATTACATAACTAATTAATGCACTTTGAATATAATTTCCCATTACATTTAAAGATACGTTATTGGATTTTTACAATTGTGATTTGTAGTGTTCTATAAATTTAATGCATTTTTAATATGATTTTCCATTACATTTAAAGATATGTTCACGGATTTATATAATTGTGGTTTGTAGTGTTCTGTAAATTTATGTGGTTGTGTGTTCTCCATACTTCTCCTTTGCTTTTCTAATAGGTTGTTTCCATCAAAATCTTTAATGTCAATTTGTGCCAAAGGAATGAAAACTTAAAAGAGCATCCAAATTGTATTGGCTATGAAGTCTTTTTTAATGTGTAAATAAATAAATTGAACTAGGTGATATCTATTGCATAGATATGTTATTCTTATTCAACTACAATTAATTCAATGAGATGTAGATCAATAATTCACTTTTTAATGTGTAAATAAATAAATTGAACTAGGTGATATATATTGCATAGATTTGTTATTCTTATTCAACTACAACTCATTCAATGAGATGTAGACCAATAATTCACTGTATTAGCTATGAAGTCCTTTTTAATGTGTAAAAAAATAAATTGAATTAGGTAATATCTATTGCATAGATTTGTTATTCTTATTCAATTACAACTGATTCAATGAGATGTAGACCAATAATTTATTAAGAGGAACTATTTATTTATTCTTTATTGGTAACAACCCACACTTTCTATGTTATTCTTATTAAATTATAGTTAACCCAACAATCTTCTTTAGAAGAACATTTCACTAAGAAGAACTATTTATTTATGATTAACAACTACCTTTTTAATTCCTTTTAATTTATAGTTATAGTTTGAATAGAAAATTTATTTCATAATGATAGAACTTTACCACTTTTTCATATAACATCACACAACAAAACAAAGGTGAGAGTATATGTCTTTGTATTGTAAAATAAAATTTATTAGTTGTAATATAATGTTTTACGTTTTTTTCTAAATTAATTATGAGAGTATATGTCTTTGTATTGTAAAATAAAATTTATTAGTTGTAATATAATGTCTTATGTTTTTTTCTAAATTAATTGTATATGTCTTTTGTATTATAAATAAAATTTATTAGTTGTGATATAATGTTTTATGTTTTTTTTTCTAAATTAATAGAGTTACAACTTCAACTTTTTCATACATCAAGTATAAAATATGATAAATCATATCTTTTGGTATTTTGGAAATGTTTATTATAATTGTTTTGGGGCCAAGCAGTTGCATTATGAGGGGTGTTTTTATGCTGTGAAAATCACCTAAGACTTGCAAATGACTACATTCACACCTACTTGGGGTTTTGAACTTGGCTCTTAGCATAAAGACAAATTTTATCACTTCATAAATTGTTGCTAGACCATACTCTCATGTATGTGTTGACCAATCTTATCTTAAAATAACTTTTATAGCTTTTCGTAATTTCTTGCACATGTTATATCTAAAAGACTTGTCAAAAAGTAAAGTTGGTGCTCATTTTTATCCACTAGTTTGCACAAATTGGATTTTCTGAAGAGCCGCCAAAGAATGAGCAATCAATGCTCATATGATAGAGTTCAGAGTTCAGTCAGTCTTATGAAAGACCCATTTTTTCTGCATTTCCACCATTGTAATAAATGTCATGAGTATGAGATATTGTAAAAGACTATTGGCCACCTAAGACCTAGGAGTGAGCATGTACTCTGGAGTGTTTTTTTTACTTGTTAATTATTTTTTCTGCTTGCCTTAGTGAGCGATTAAATAATTTCTAAGTTTTTTCACTCAAAAGAATGACTCCAAAGGCGGAGTATGTGCTAGCGATCAGGTTTTGACATGAAAAACCCAATGTCTAGTGTCTGAAGGTATATGAGCTCATACCAGGACATCTTGATTGAGTCATTTGGAAATTGTGGCTAGGTTTGATAAGTTTTTTTTTAAATTTTAGTGAATTAATTAAATTCCCGCAAAAATGAAATTTATTAATTCCGAGTCAATAAATTGTAAAAATATGGCATCAAACATTGTCAGATGCCATATTTATAGTTGTTTTCCAGTCCATAATATCATGTAAATCCCTATTTCTCATCTTTCAAGACAAAAACGTGATTATTATCACTAAAAAATCAAAATTACACGAAAATTACGGAAATTGGGTAATTAAATTAATTTCCTATTTTTTAGGAGAACTGGGGAACATGATTGAAACATGTTTTTCTCCTATCCCCAGTCAACTGGAAGCCTAGGCGAGTTAGATAAAGGTAGGGTCGACTTAGCTGAGGTGATGTGGACTTGGGGGAGATCCCAATGTGGGAACTCGACCCCACATTCCTAGTTGGCGCATTCTAGAGCATGGGTGCACATCCCAAAGGCCCACGCATTCCCTAAACTCCCACTTCACTCCCCCTCACTCCACTCCCACCCCACTTCACTCCCTATCCACTATTCCTTCACCTTCCATCACTCCACATCCACTACACTCATCTCCCCTCATCTCTTGTGCATCTACCCATTCACTCATGCACCACTCCCTCATCACCCATGCATTCATAAACCCTAACCCTAGAGCATCTCTTTTGGAAGTATCACCTCAAATGTTATTTAAGCAGGGTTGACCTCTATTCAAACTAGTTCGGTTTTGGGCATGCATTGTATCATTGTTGAATCTTTCTTTGGAATAATAAAGACTTTGGAGCTATCTTTGGTGTGTGGACTCAAATGTGTGGATGAATGTTGGATATACATGAGGTGATGTTACACTGATTTTATACATATTGTCTTTGTTGCTTGGCTAATCATAGAGATATTACTATCTAGATGAAGTAAGTTACCTAGTTTGTTTAGTATCCAATTTACTTGTCAATCTATGCTTAATATTTCATTGCATGTGTGTTTCTGTTCAAACTAATATGCTCTTGAAGTTTTTTGTGTAGAAAAACACCAAGTACATAAATTTGCATCTATCAGTGTTGCATGCAGGATCATTCTCTTGGAGAGGCAAATGAGCTCGGTTGCTTCCTCTTTTATGTCCAAGAAGTTCTTAAAGAATACATTCTCCCTCTTCTTCACATCAAAGAGAACCCCATAGCCCAAGAGTTCCAGGCTCAAGCGGAAACTCCAAAATCCGATAAACTTCTTTCCCCTCTCCTTTTTCTTTGATTGCATGCTGCTTAGAATAGTTCTAAAGTTCAGTTTTAACATCTAAAGGCTGCATGCATTTATTTTCTAGATTTAGTTATAATTTTGTCAATTTCAAAGAATAGATCTAGTAATTTTTAAGCAATTTTTCAGTCTATTTTCACCTAGATCTTAGATCAAGTTATTGTTTGGTTTTAATTTCAATATCAAGCTATCTAGATGTCCTTTGTTTTCTATTTTAAAACAGAAAACAGAAGAAACTAGAAGGGCCTAGGTTAGGTTCATTAAAAGTGTCCAAAAAGTCCCAAAATTTTCCAATTTTGCCTTAGAATTTTTTCCAAAAATTTGATAATTTTTTTTATTGTTTAAAACTTATTTTCATCACTTTCTAACTTAACTTGCTTGCTGTTTTCTTGCAGCAATAACAGGTTTAAGAGGAGATTCTGCCAATTTTGGGCGAAATCAAGGCTCCCGGGGCACCTTGAGGGGTTTTAAATTCATCAAACGAACTTTTCCTTTCTTCTTCATTTTTCTTGTATCTCTCTAAATGATCTAGTTATAAGGATCCTTCTTCTTCCTAAAAAGCTAAAAGCTTAAAGAGAAATATTGTTCTCTGTTGTAATATTGCAATAAAAGTGAGCCCTTGGTGCCGAGTTTCTCCATCCCCATTAGGGGGATTTGTGTCTTTGGTTCGATTTCTCTCTTTCTTGTGATTGATGCATACTTAAATCTATTAATCAAACACACAAGTCAAGCACATCGAACACACAATAAACACTCGTGATTTCATGCATGTTAACTAAATCCTAAAAATCTATCATGCATGCTTAGTTCAATTTTACTTCAAGTCCTTTTCCTTTAATAATCTTGCAATCTTGTTTAAATTCTAAAAGTATCTTGTGATTATCTCTCAACTACAAAGCGGGGTACTTAAATCTAAAGTGTTGCAAATCTTTCCATTTTCTTCAAGTATTTGTGCAAGTCCTTCAATTACAAAGCAGGGTGTATGATTTATTTCTTTCAAGCATTTACAAAGTAATTGAACCTTGCTAGTTTAATAGGACAATCTCTAAAGTAGTTAGCTTGATGTAAGGAAAACGCCTAAAAGTGACCTGCGAAGTAAGGTCGACCCTCTCAGGACACGGTTTTCCCACCCGTTTTGGACATCCAACACTTTTAGTGAGTTTATTGGTGAGACCATTTGGGTTTCAATAAACTCTCCGCAAGTTCCAAGCAAAGAGCTAGCCTCCAAAGGGGCCAAACATACTTAACTAACTGAACATTAATTTACCTTAATAAAATTTTCGATCTACACTGCCCACGACTCCATTTAAGGCACTGGTTAAAAAATATATCTATTTATCTTATGTGAGCAGTATTTACACTTATGCATCTTGTTTAACTTTTATGCTTTAAATTTTGCAAATATTGTATCCTTTGATTTATGCATGTTTTATGAGAAAAATACTTTATGATGATGATGAATGTTAAGTGTTAAATGATCAAGTTTTATTTCAAGCAATAAACTCCTAGACTTAAGTGTTTTCTTACTTTCTTAGTTACAAAGCCTTAGATTATTTTTATAGGGACTACCCCCCTTGGCTTCACTAGGAGTTGGCATAGACGGAGGAGTTGAGGATCAGGTGACATCACCTTGACTCGAGACTTGCCCCTAAGGACACACCAAGTGGATTGAAGGTTTCTTCCACGTTACCCCAGGTGTGTATAAGGAAGACAACATCTTTGGCGTCATTGTCGGGGATAAACCTTTCTATTCCCGGAACACAACTTGTTTTTCCTTTTATTTTACTTAGTTTTTCTTTGATGCTTGTAGTTTATCAAAAATAGACTCAACCATTTGGCGACTCCGCTTAATAGAAATTTGACTAAGTATTCTACTAGGAGGAACTCAGAAGGCCTACTTAACTTCATTCCTGAACGTGAAAAGGTTTATCGAAGGAGGTTAGCCAAAGCCTCTTACCGTAGAGTCCTTAGTCATCCAGGGACCGAGTCCATTTCTGATATTCACCTACTCTTTGTCAATAAAATCTTTACTTCAGAAATGTCGATATATGATAAATGTGATTTTACTGCTATTAATAATTATTCGCATGCTCTCCCTGAAAAAGCCATAGAAAAGCTGCCTAGTTTCTAGGGTAACAATGTTGTTTCAACTAAAATGCACATTAAGTCTTTTATGAGATGTACTAACAAATGGTGTGCAACCCAATGTTATGAAGATGTCAAGATGAAATTATTTGTTTTATCCTTAGAAGAATATGGTTTAGATTGGTATGAAGATATGCCTGGCAACAAATTCAAAACGCTCAAAGATCTTACAGATGCCTTCATATAAAAGTGGGGGGAAAAGAAAGATCATCGTTAGTTGTTAGCAACCCTTAATTCAATCAAGAAGAATGAAAATGAAACAATGGACGAGTTTAATAAAAGATTCAATGAACTTGTCTCCAGCATGCACACTGACATCAAGCCTCCTAATCAAGTTATCCTAATATATTATGTCGAGGCCTTTGGAGGGGAAATGAGATACCAACTTAGAGATAAGGAACCCCTCAACTTCAAGTTAGCACAAGAAAGAGGTCAAAATAGATAAGAACATGCAGGCATCAGGCAAGTCCAACATTCATGGTTTCAGTAGAGGTAGAACTTCTACGCAAACAGAGGCTAAGGACAAGGCTACGGCTACAACTCCCGAAAATAAAGACCCAAATTTCGACCCCCTAAAGGCCGTTACTAAGATGGTCAAAAAAATGGAATCTACCCATGCTACATAGCTTAGTTTCATGCAAAACAGGTTGATAGCAATGGAAATGTCACAAAACAACAGGTTTCAACCTAGATCGAATAATGATAGGTGGCATAGAAAAGGTCCCCCTCAAGACCAAAGGCCGCCCAATTAATTAGAGTCCAATAATGTGGTTTATGAAGAAGCACCACCTTTCTGCAGAGCTTGTGAAGACTTTCATGAAGAGTCTACATGTCCAATATTTTTTCAGATTAATGAACAAGGCCTTCCTCAAACAAGAAACTATGTAGGTCAGCCTAGAAATACCAACCACATCAATAATTTTGGTGAAACTAATCCTCTGTCTATGGATTTGTAACACACCCATTATCATAATTTTTAAAAACTTTGGATTAAGCTCCCACAAGTGAGAAATCTCCAGAAAACCGACATTTGCAAAATGCCAACCCCTGGTTAAATATCGGGATTCGGGGTTTCTAATGTCAAAATTCACGAGTCCTCGGAACTTGTGATT
>SNQJ01S0013350.1:136850-150312 GCA_010110895.2 Picea sitchensis | reverse complement strand
TGATAATCTCCTATCGGCATGGCTGAGAAGGGATTGGGCAACACAAGAGGGGCATATCTATTGGCTAAGATTTGTTCCATCTTTGTCAAAGGGATAGCCATGGCAATATTGGGGGTTGATACAAAAGAAGAAGCTTCAGAAGATGATGCCTGAGATGGGATAAGTGAGACTATAGACAATGGTTGTCTGATTTCACTGAGAAAAGAAGGAGAAGCACTGGTAGGATGACTACCCTGGGAAAAATTTCCTGAATAAGATGGAAAATAAGAAGCTCTATAAAACTGATCGAGCAACAAGGCCAAGTTTTCTTCACCCTTAGAGGAAATATCTTGTAAAATATCTTCAAGAACGGGCAAACTGGTATGAGTATGGAAAAAACTCTCTATAGGCTTAGTTGGTGAAGAATTCACAGAAGAGGAAAAGTCTTTTTTTTGGAGGGATTCTACAACTTCTTCTCTTAAATTGGATATGGTAACATGCTCAGAAATAGAATCTATAACATCAGTGTAAATTGAAGGCTCATCACCCTTCAATCTTTCTGACACAATCTCAATTTTTTGAGAACTAGAAATTTCAGCAGAAGGGGATTCAACAAGAGGTTCTTTAGATACAAAAGAAGAAGTGTTTTTTGAAATACCTGGATTAGATGCTCTTGCAGATATGGAAGTTTGTCTTTGCAAATATTTTCCACTTCTGATGATCTTCTCGGGATCTGGAACTGGTGCTGTCAGTGGTCTTTCTTGGTTTGCCCTGGTATGAGCCCTTCTCAGAGCCACTTCATTCCAATAAATGTATCCAAACTTTGTTTATCATCAAAGTTGGATCTTGTTGTCTCCTAGGGAAGTTGAGCTTCAGCCTCCTCTCCCTGGCAACGACACCAATTTGTTAGCACTCTAGGAAACTCTCCTAGGTTATATATCAGAGATGCCTGGTAACTTAAGATTTTTGTAACTATTTTCTCAATAATGGGTGTGGGTTTGGATCAAGATGAATATATTAATCACTAGATTGTTTCTTCAAGACAGTCTAGCTATATTCATGCAATACAAGGCCTTCAGGAGCTATTATCAGATAGGTTTGTAAATCAAATGGATAAGAAAACCAATTAGTTAACTAGAACATACATAGGAAATATATATGATGGGTCAAAAAACTAGACAAATATGCTTATGATTCTTGATTAACAGTCAAAATTAAGATGACAGTTACCATGGGACCATTAAACATAGAAAAAAGAATGATTTCAACTCATATGCATAGACAAAGATGAGGGAGAGTCTGATAATAACAAATGAAAGAAGCTTGTAGGCTTAATATATTAGAGAAAGTGTCTTTTCACAATAATAGTAGATTATAGAACTCAAAATCGAACCATGTTTTCATCAAATGTTCTTGGCTTTATAGCCTTTTACAAATAGTTTCCAGATACTAGATTATTGGATCGAATTTTGCCAAAAATAGAAAATCAGTAACTGGCCCAAGAAAGTAGATAAATATCCTATAAACTAGATCAATTTAAATTCTCGACCGATCTTTATGTTCTTCAGATTCTTGGCAGGTGTAGTAAGCCTTCTGAGGCTGCTGGATCTCATGTGATATGGGAGGAGTCAAACCTAACACCTGTTAACAATCAAACAGTTTTATATCCTTGAAAATAGCTAACCGTTTGTTTACCTTTCTGTCTTGTAGAGCATCTCCAAAACAAAAACAAACTCTTGATAAAGATGTCATTAATTATCTTCCATCGATTGCAACCATTTTGAAGGCTTTTGAACAAGGAAAACTTGGACCTGTGTAAAAAAATTATCTTTTTGCCTTATCAGTGCTTTCGATAGCTAGAGTAGATAGAATTCAGGTTGATTAGCTACTGAAAGTTATGCTTCTGGTGGCTAATGAACAATCGATATGTTCGCCTAAGCCAATGAAACCTTAGATTATCAAAATTTCAAAAATACCCTTATCTTACCTCAGAAACACCTTAGGACGGATCTTTTTAGGCTTCTGCATCTTGCTCAAAATTTGTAGGGTTATTGGCCGTCTCTGGTTCATTGCATTGAACAACCACCTTTGCAAGGGTCTAAAGAGAATCATGGGCCCGGTGTTTTGAAGACATAGCTTTTTTCCTCAAATCCCTGACATTTTTCTTCAAAGCCTGAGCTACTCTCCATAAGCTGTTGTAGTCTTTTACAATCTTGTCCTTCTTTTTCTTCTCCTTTATGCTTTCATGGGCTAATCTTTCCAAACTTGAGTTTCTTTCTGAAAAGTTTTTTGATAGAGTTTCATACCTGGTTTTTATTACCCTTTCTAGCACTTCTTGCTCGGCTAGCTTCTTCTTGAGCTTCTAAATTTATTTTGATTTACTCTTCTTCACTCATTTGCTAGATGAGGCATCTGTAATTTGTGGTTCTTGTTCTTCTTGGGGTGTAGGTGATGGAAGGTTCTCATAACTTGTTGTGTATATATCGACAAAAACATAATTTTCACGCCCTGTGGTAACTGAATCCTCGTACCCTATTTAAATTTGGTGCTCTTCATTCTCTGATTCCGTGTAAGGAAGATTAAGAATATTTTTGTTTGATGGGGATTTTTTGGCCTCTTCTTCTTTACTGTTGAAAATTAATTTCTTCTTAGTTTTCCCTAGCTCTCCTCCTTCTCTTTCCACTTCTGGGAGTGGAGGACTTCTTGGAATGAGGACTTTTTTTGCCCTCTGACTGAACCTCGGTCTAGAAGTCATTCCAGAATAAGAAGTAATTCCACTCTTTACATCTTCTTTGCAACAACTCACAAACCAAAAGTTTGATGAGACTATGGTGGGATAATCTACCTGCAACTTGATAAGGTTTGGCCTTGACTTGATGAGCCATCTTAGATAAACTTCGATGGAGGAAATAGGGCAGATTGAGTAGGTTTCTACCAGTCAAATGGTTTATAAGTTTAAAATGGTAAATCATCACCCTATTGTATCGCCCTTCACAAGTTATATAAACCATTATAGCTTTTAATAACTCCTTTCATTTCTCTTCAAGGAAAGATATAGGAATATCTTTCTTCCATATCAAACCCCTGTGTTGTGGTTTTAAATACTCATGAATTCAACATTCTTAATAACAGTAGTTTTAAACCATTTCTCTCAAGTCGTGGGAAGCTCTGTCACTTTGGCTATGAGGGCTTCATCTATCTCGAATTCATCCTGGACAATGATTGCTTTCTTTCCATCGAAATTGAGGGCAAAGGCCTCTGCAATCTGCTAATGAAAACTCTGTAATTTTTTGCAAAAATTGTAACACCCTGCATCCTTGAACATTTGACATACCTCTGGGTGTGATTCCAGGTAACCAATTTCCTTGAGTTCCTTCCTCAAGGTTGACGTTCCTTTCTCCATTTGCCACAATGTTTTCTCACACCTGTGATCGAAGGAGTAGATTTCAGGGGAGAGTTACACCACGTAGAATTAGCGAAAATCGGCTCGGCTGTGATAGAAATGAGATAATTGGGGTGATCTTTAGAATGTGGCACTGATTACAAGGGGTGCGGCAGAATGGTTGATGATTTGCAGCAGTCAAGGAAGATAACTGAAATAAATGGAGGGTACGTAAGCACATGGCTTAATGATATAACGATCTGGAAAGATTCACATATATCATAGAGCGATCAACTTCCGGTCGTGAACAACTCTTTCTCCAGTCTTTTCGGCGGCTTGTGAAATCATAGAAACATCGAACCCGTTGGTTGAAACGTGTGATAGGATGTGCTGGGTCTTTCCCTGCTTCAACGATTTTGGTGGCTAAAATGGTCCTGGATTCCTTTATTTAAGCTTCCGAAAGATAAGGCTTTCAGTGGATAATGAACAATCAAAATGTTCACCTAAGACACCGAAACCTGAGATTTGAATTAGATCATATAAAAACTGAACAATCTTTTATTTAAGCTTTATTACATGCGTAAAGCTTTGAGAAATGAACTTTGAAATTTTTGAAAAATACCATTTTAAAAGACTTCATATCACCTAAAATGCAAAATCTCAATTGATTTATTTGAGGAGATAACACCATGGATGACCATTAGTGGTTAATCAACAGTCATCCTTGCATATTGGTTGGAAAGTAGATCCTATGTAATGAAGGAACCATCCACTCACTAAGTATTTCCTCATGTGAAAGTTGAAGTGTCAAATCCTAAAGGATAAAAAACCAAAAAGGGATATCTCTATGTTTCCAGGTGAAACAAATATACAAATTAATATAAAAAATTGGTTTTCATCCTCTATCAGGCTAAAAGGCCACCACTTTCCCCATCAACTGAATGCTAATTATGCACTAAATAATTCAGCAAGGAATGGAAAGTAAAGTTTGATGAGACTAGGGGACATGCAGATATCTTCATTGGGGATATGGACACTCGTTGGCAGTGATGCAAGGTCTGTGATTTCATGGTGACTCCATCGAGGCTATGGATGCTCGCGAGCAATGGAGCAACACTTGCAATATATATATATATATATATATATATATATATATATATATACAAACTTGGTGAAAATTCTTTCTTTATCCCAAATATATATCATCCCCACGAGGGATATACCAACCTGGATCATCGATGTAGTTTAAGGAGATAAACCTCATCATAATTCATCCTCTATTTACAATAGATGAGATCTGCTAGCCAATATGCAAGCATTGCTAGTGATCCCACCACGATGGAATCTTTTAGGTAATTGTTACTTATTATTTCTGGAATTTATGATCTTAAAAGTAACTTATGAACTTCTACATTTTCTGCCTATCAGTTAGAAAAGACTAGCTGAGATTTTGGCTTTGCCCACTGTATCACCATTTGTTGCGCATACACAAAAACCTCCCAATTTTATTATCTTAGTGTCTAAGACAAGAAATAGGTCCCCCCTCCCATTTTCCTACCAAGACCCTCGTTATCTCTCTGTCGCACAAGTGACTAAGCATAAGTTTTCCTCTCACTCTCCTCGCCTTGTCATGAGAAACTTCTCTTTGGATCACTTCAACCTATCTCGTTCACACTTCAATGAGTTCCCTCTTCTTATGTTGTCACATAGCATATCGACGCATGCATTCTTGCTTTCACCTCCGCATTGGTGTGCCAGTGATTTCTTAACCAATACATGAGTCACTTCCCTTGGAACTTCGCTGACGCGCTAATGTGGCTCTGCTAAACTTCACTAACACATGTCTTCCTCAATGAAAAAGCACACTTGATCAACACTGACACATCGCACTTCCCTTGGAACTTCGCTGACGCGCTAATGTGGCTCTGCTAAACTTCACTAACACATGTCTTCCTCAATGAAAAAGTTAATACTTGATCAACATCGACACATCGATGATGCTCACGTGATTATATTCATCGCACACACACCTTTCACTGACTTCCGCCGACACATCGCATATCGACAATGTTGCCTTCCTTTCTCTTTGTTACATTGCTTATCAATGAGGTTCACCTCTTCCTCCCCGATGCGCTACCCATTGAAAAGTTTCCCTCTCCTATTGCAAATGCATTAGAAAAAGGATTTCAACCCATCATCGTCAGGGAGTGCATCAATGACGATCTTCTCCCTCTTGCCAACACTGATCAGGTCAACATAACCCACTTTCATCTTGAGGCCTATTTGGTGCCCCTCCTAGCTCAAACCCCTTCTTGTTGCACTCATAGTCAATCTCCTTATATTCTCAATGAGTAAAATCTTTACACCTAATTATAATTCTAGTCACTGATCATCCACTGTGCTTGACCCACTTCATATTGCAGTCATAATTAAGTTTTTTATGTCCCCAGTGGCTTTAATTGCTCACATTGTACTAGCTTGTTTTCTTTGTGTTTCTTGATGTTATGACTTAATATTCATTGTGAAAGCATTACATAGCATCATATCAGTTAATCATAACACCTACTAGTCTTGTGCTCATTCTAAAACACACTTCAGGAGAATTTTGGTCCTTTCAACTCCTAGATAGTACTAATCGCACTCCAAGTCAGTTCGTTATTTTGGAGGATTTATAATTTTGTGCTATTGATGCATAACTACATCATTAAAGGATGAAATGAGTCCCTATACATCATCTATGACACGAGAACTTGCAAAATCAATTTTGAGTGAAACAACAGAGAATACGGGACCAAACTTCAATTAAAAAATGACTTTGAGCGCAAATTTTCAGCGTATGGGAAAGTGAAATTTTTATACCTTAAACAGTCTAGTTATGTTGTATGATTCTCGCCATTATGATTTCAACATAACCAACAAAACTTAATTCTATTCTAGTCAGCCTTGATAGTCGTGACATCGATAGAACGCGTGAATGGTAGGGATAAAAGACTCACCGGAAGTGCCTCTCCACGTTCTCCGCAACACAAAAAACAATACTCCAATCCTACTTTGTATGAGCATGTTCTGACGGCTTAGAATTTTCCTCCAACAACGACAACACCAATCTACATTATAGGTTTCTCGTCCCCGCGTAAATTGCCTCAGCGCATAATTGATACGAGTAAAACACTTTGTTACAAGTCATTTTAAAAGTTTAATGTTTAAATTCAAATAATTTATAATTTAATTACAAAGTTATTTGGATTTACCATTAAACTTGTAAAATTAATAATGTGGAGGGTATATTTCTTCTTGGATCGATTGGCATTAATTGACTTTAAAAAACATTCAAGGAGGTCATCACTATGCTTTCTCTCATCGAACTTTCTTATTACTAAATGTTTCTTTTTTTTGGAACTTTTTTATTATTAAATGTATATTTTCTTTGGTTGTAAGAAGAAGAAGTAATTTTAACGTCCACGAGGTTAACAATAGTTTATGGGATAGACCGTCTCACACAATGATTTCAACAGTTCAACCCTTTTCCTGTTCAACTTGATGATGAGCTCCCAAAATTTCTCCACTGTCCCCTCACTGAATAAGTCATTCCAAGAGCTAGCTGTCAAGATATTTATATAGTTGTCCCTGTTGTCTTTGAAAGCTTCACACTCTAAAATGAAATGTTTTTCTGTTTCCACTTTTCTGGAGGTGCAGAACACACAAACCCTTTCTTCCCAAGCTTCTTTTGGTCTTTCCCAGTGCCCAGTTTCACAACGGAGTTGATGGCAATTGGTTCTTAATTGGGCAATAAGCATTTTGGCTCTCCAAGATATATTGGCCCCGATGTACGCTTTTTGATGATGATTGTATGTGGGGTTAAAATCTTCAATATAGTACTCTTTCTTTCTCCTGAGCCCTTTATCCCAAATTTGCTCGTGGAACCTATCAATAACAAAAGCCTTTATCTCTTTACTGTTCGTAGGGCACTTCTTCAAGTAGATATCCCATTTACTAAGCCATTTAATATTTTGTCTAATCCACGTATTCTTCCTTTTGCACAATATGTCATTGAAGACGACCTTAGGCCACCGACTGTCTTCCATTTGCTCAATTTTTTTTAGATATCTTATGAGACGCACCATAGCAATTACTTCAATAGGAACAACCCCCATTTCACTCAGCATGATATCATAAGGGACTGAACTTTTAATTTTAAACTTGTTTGTGATCAAGCGTTTTTTAATCTTCTCAATTTGTTTCCACTATAGGTCAGATGTGTTGCTGGCCCACACTTCACAACCATATAGAACCACGAGGATCACTAAAAATCCAAAGAGAGTTTGCATAGTCTTCCAATCCCATAGCTCTGCTTCTCTACATCTATTTTGAAAAGCATAGAATGCTTTCCAAGGAGTTCTTTTCTTTTCAGCCTTCCCAACTTAGATTTTTGTTGAAATCAATTCCGAGGTATTTGTAATCTGCCACTTCTTCAAGAGTGTTGCCTTCAAAGTAGAACTTATGTTGCTTAAGATACATTAATCAGAAAACCATATCAAATCGGAGGACATGAGAGCAGGTGTTCCGAATATCCATCAGAGAAATCACACAAAGTGCTTCGATCCATCGACAGAGTTGGTAGTAACTATTCCGAAGCTATCGGCAAGCATTAGGCCAAGTGCTACGAAATCTAGTTATATCCATCGGAGGAGATTAAAAGAACTTCGTCCATGTTCATCGGCGAAGTTAAAGGAAACCGCTCCGATGCCATCGACAGACTTCGACAGACTTTATAAGAATTTCGACGATGCTCCCGACAAGGTTGATGGAATGTTCTCCGACCCATCGGCAAACTTAATACAAATTTCTCCGACCAAATCGACAAACTTAACACTTGAAAGAAGCTTTGCGGACACACTAGGCTAGGGTTCGCTGGAAACAAATTTGGCAAGCCAATTTTAAGCCACTGTATGAATTCTCTAGCGTAAGTATGTGGAGAAGCATGGCTACCAAGTCAACAAAAGAGAAAATGAGCATCTGGTGTTCCTTTATGGCATTCGCTGTAGATAAAACCTCCGGTTATGGCCTGGCGCCAATGGTTATCGAGCTCCTTCGTTAGTATCACTGTAAAAAATCGTGAGGGAGCAATTTTGTTGGCGGAGATGAAGAAAATCGAGATTGAAGATGAATATACCGGCCGTGGTAAAGTTGTTTGACTGCCAGGTCGCATGGGCACGATTCTAGAAGGTTTTTGAACACGGTTTTAGGGTTTCTATTGCTAGTCGCCTCCGTTTCAAAACATATAAGGGCCACTCTCTCTCCCCAACGCGCATACACCGATATTTTCGCGCAGTGAAGTTTTAAGCAACAATTGAAAAGAAACCCGACACTTGGAACACCAATCTTGGCTTGATGGAATCATATTGTTAACATCACACGCATGGATCACAAGAGTTCAAGTGTAGAGGGAAAAGGAAGTTGTTCTTCCATGGGAGTTAGCTAAACAAAGCTTTATTCAAGAAATTAGCAAAAGGTTGTGCCAACATAAAGAAGCGAAGGCAATCAATCACGGCCTTTTCAATGAGAACAGAGCAGGGTTGTCAGTGAGGTCATCTTGGAAGAAGAATATACTGAAGCAAATTTTAATGATGACATCCCTAGCCTTCGTATAGGAGACGACTTTCAAGAGATTCGACATTAAGTTCCCTTCGCATTTGATAGATGAAATATCTCTCTTTTAGTGTGCGCCCCTTTGAAAGCCTTTAAACCCATGTTAAAACCTACAACTTACATGGAGGACTAAATACCGAGTCCATCGACATGTACGGAGGATGTACCACAAAATCTAACAGTAAACTAATGATTTAAATATTAAATTCCCTCCCTTTTTCAAGTCCAAAGAATCGTCATATGACTTTGAGCTCAATAAGTCCGCCACATACCCATGACAATGATACAAAGACAGAGTCGAGGCTCAAAAGTTTCGATGATCACTAGCCCAGAGAGCTTAAAAGAATTTGAACCAACACACTCACTTGGTGAAGTTCATAAACTTAACCCTAGCTTACACTAGCAAGGTTCATAACTCAACATTTGATTCACATCAGAGGAGTTCATTCAACTCCTCTAATGCAAATTTGAGGCTTTCCCATCAACTCCTTCGATGAAAATTGGAGGAATTCCCATCAACTCTTTCGATGCAAATCATAGGAGTTCCCTTAAACTCCTCTGATGCAAATAAGAGGAGTTCCCATCAACTTCTTTGATACCTAAAAAACTTCCTTTCTTAAATTAGCCATAAAGTTTGACTTGTGTGTCTGTTTCTCGCGTTCTTTATACCATTGGATTGTAATATCCCTAGGCCGAACCCAATTGTAAATGTAAAATGCAAATGTACTTAAGTTGGTGAGTTTTTGGACATAATTTGTGTATGCACCTTCCATGGTATAGTGCTCGCATGTACTGCACAGTAAAATGATGAAGTGTGCACATTCCAGGATACCGCGCGCAACAACTTAAGTGCGCACGATTTTGAGGCCAGGGAGCCTTTGTGTATATGTTGTGTTTTATGTGTTGGTGAGCCAGTTTTGTGATGATTAGGCTGGAGAGCCTAGATGCTAAAGGCTAGTGCGCCTGTTTTTGTATATGTCTCTTCATTAATATAAAATACATCATTGCGCGTAGACCGACCATGATAAAAGAGTATGGGGGACTAAACTCCACTAGTTAGGGAAGGGAGGGGGGACTAAAAGTTAAGGAAAGGGAGCTAAGCTAGGGAGCTTAAGCCAAAAAAGAATATTGTATTAATATTTCTTAAGTATAAAGTATGGATAATTATTTTATCCTAAATTCCAAAGTTGGGGGACAACTGGGCCAAAGTAGCTCCCAACATGACAAGTGTCAAGTTGGGGACATGCATACATATTGTTTGGACTTAGTTCATTTCTCATCGTTCCTTCCATCATTCAGTCAATCACTCGATCATCATTCATAGACCCATTGAATTATCATTTGTACCTTCATGTCATTGTACCTAAACCTGTATCCATACCCATACCTGTTTGTGTAGCTGGTTAGCTTGGGAGCTTGACTGAAAAAGCGAGTTGTGCTGAGCACTCAACACACCCTAAAAGTCTATGTCCATTTTTTACTTTTTGGGTACCACTTGATCCTTTGCACTGTCTGTTTTGTGTTCAATATGAAACTAATACTTGCGCTTATTTTTCATATTTGATTTTTCTAAAGTTTGCTTGAACATACAACAAAGAATCATCTTAACCATTAAAGGGTACTTAAAAGCTACTTAAGGAATTGACAAACTAAATCTTTCCCCAACACGCTTAGAAATTCGACATCGGTAAAGATTAAAGATGACAAAAAATCGTTTGAGAAGTTTAAAATAACCGAGCTCCGATCTTCGTGAGCATCGGTAGACGAAAGTCTTTCTTTTTTTCGATTGAACTTTGTCAGGAGTATCGCCGAAGACCAATTTGTTTGGCTTCGGCAGAAAAAACAGAAAAGTAAGCGTCGCGCAAGGAGAGGAGCGGTATCACCGACCGCCGACACCCGATGCGATTTCGGCGTTGGGGAGTTACGAAATAAAATACACATTAATTTTACATTTTAAAATGTTGATCCCCGACCTCCAAGCCAGAAAGACACGACGTGATATGACATTTTAACCCTCAAATTTGCTAGGTACGATGCATTTAAGGTATTAATAAAAATGTGGATTGCGCATTAGTTGTTAATCTGTGTGCGAATCAAAAGAAATCGTTTAAACTTGCTGACACAATGCATCTGCCTCTGCGCCTCCGCCATCGACTAGTTACAATTTAATTGTGGAGAATCGACGACAGTTTATTTTTGAATTGCATTTATTACTTGTATTAACTGGTTGATACGACGGATAGAGTCTCTCCTATTATATGTTGTCGAGGTCATTGCATATGATCTTATTCTGAATGACAAAGAGTTCAGAACGAATAGAGGATCAGGGCTAACGATCCGGAGAAGTCATCCAAAGTTAAGTGAGTATTAGACAACTAGCTTAGCAAGCATTACATGTATGTATCCACTCGTGGTGTTTTACGCTTCCTCTTTATGTTCTCAACCCAAATATGCTCTGTACACATGTTTAAAGGTTGTTTTAATTGCAGGAACAATGCCTTCGAAGAAAACCTCCACCAGGAAATCCCCAAGAGCGCCAAAGCCTCAAGAACCAAAAGTAGGAGAGGGCTCCTCCCCAGCAGTTGCAAGACAATTAGAATTTGCCCCCAAACCGATGCATGTCATTAAGACAACTACCAATAATGCCTTCATCCAACCCCCGGCCTTCGGGGACACAGAGGAAAACATTGGAGCCAAAACAACATTCCCTCGCTGGGAAGAATTGTTTAAGAAGATCAAGAAAGAAGAACCCCTCAAGTATACCCCGCACTGCGATCCTAATACAAGGAAGCTCGATGATGATGTCCTCCCAAACATCTGTAGGGATTATCTACACATGGTGGCAAGCCGAACGAACTTCGGTGTTTCCTTGCATTGAGCTCCTAAAGTGGCTCATTGACCACACCAATGCACATAAATGTTTGATTAATGATGATAATGGTGGATGCGTCGAGGTTTTCTTGCCATCAAAGGTTTAGAGTTACTACAAGCTCAAGGAGTTGGAAGAAACATTGAGCACTGATTTCGTATGCATCACACGATACCAGTAAAATCATGGCATTGTGGTGGAGGGAAGACAAAAAATTCATGAACCGGACTGCCAGTTAGTAGCCAATGGCCAATCTAAGGGAACCATACATATAATTGATGGCTCTTCTCTGTAGGTTGCATGGGTAGAAAGATTTCTCCCGGTTTTCAGAGGCTTGGATTCCCCTAGCTTATACGATGGCCATTTCAGGAACGGGTTTCAATTGGGATGCCATCATCTCCAAACAGTTGAGCACCTGCATAAGACAAGCCTAGACGCCAAACGAGGGGGAAACCCCCTCCTTCTACATGGCCTCTTATCTGTTAGACATCATCTGCGCTAGGAACGTTTTCTCTGGAATGAACTTGAACTGGCACTCCTCGGAGCTCCTGGTCCATGTATACTTCAACATCTTATGGGATAACAGGTACAAAAACTCCTATGCTCTTATATGTGACCAATTTATTACACGTATCTATTTTTTTTTGTTGAGGAAAGAGTGCCCTAGGATGTCAAAAGAAGCAAAAAATGTTATATCCAAAGTGGGTCACTGGTATCTAGACAAGCGCGAAACCTACATGAGGGTTTTCAGAGCCATAGGGGCACCCCATTTGTTACCCAAATATGTTCCCGACCGACTAGTGTTAGGGGAAATTTGCTACCAGACCATCCTGCAAGGATACAATGCCACTTTAGTAAAGGACATGAAGCGAGCCTTCATTCCGTATGGGTTTCATATTGGCTTCTACATGGTCAAAGATACCACACATTCTAAGCAAGAAGGGTTAAGGCAACTGGAATTCTAGTTCCGCACCAGACGATTTCACAAACACAATCCCAAGGGCCTAGTCCTACAACATGCATCGCAGATATCATTATATTGGCCTTATGCCCATGATCAGTTTAAGGATGAAATTTTCACCAAAAACGCTCAAGATTGAGATGAAGTGGCGTCAAGAAGGGTTGATCCTCGAACAACCAGGTTCAAATCTATGAGTTGGGAAGAGGAAGCAACGTATTTGGAGCAGACAACTGAAGAAATTCTCAGGACTCAGGAAGGAACTGTAGTATCTAAATCGGGTGAAGAAATAGGCGATCCCCAAGAGGGCATCGAGGCGATGACAATTTATATGGAATCCCGAGTACAAATCAGGGATTTCCCTAAAGTTCAATCTACACAGGGAATGGGTGAAATTTTGTACCAGAAAATCCAGGTGCTAATGAAACGGATGCAGGATGATCTATGCCTTATCATAACACCCATGCTTCCAACCAGTACCCAAGAACGAAGCCCAACGTAGTTGTAACACCCGGTTTCCCCCAGATTGTAAATATAACTGGACTGGCCAAGGACTATGGCAAAACTCATAAGTATGAATATGTGATGTAAATGGACCTGCAAGAGGAGGTCAACGAATGTAAAT
>SNQJ01S0013350.1:98259-114098 GCA_010110895.2 Picea sitchensis | reverse complement strand
GGGGTGAAGGATAATCCCTTTCTTGTTGAGAGGGAGTGTTGAAAAGTCAACAAGAAATGTGTGTCAAATTTATTTTTCCTTTAAATAAAATGAACAATAAATATTAATCTATTATCTCATTTATAACTGAGTGAGTTGGAGTTGTGACAAAATTATAAGTGTAGTTATGTGAGTTGTAAAGTAGTTTAACTCAGTTAAGTGAGTTAATCCCAATTGTACTAGTTGTAACTAAACTTGCACTAGTGAGAGTTCAGTGAATTAATTATTAATTAATTCACAATCAGTGATCTCACATGCAACTGAAGATTTACCATTGCTAACTACATGCATGTCAGATCTAGTGGAGACCCATTTGAGATAACAGGTGAAAGGGACAGTTTGGCTATCGATTGTGATTTGAGTGAAGTGCACTCATGAAATCACACATGTAGTTGATATGCTCATGAACATGTGAAAACTAGGTAATTTGAATTCATTGTGAGAACTCTAATTGCAGGGATTGTGCAGAGGAGGCAGGCTGTCTAGAGATAGAATATTGGCACATGAATTTGTCAATTTTTGTATGGCAGTGTGAGATGATTGTATTGTACTGAGAGCTCTTAGATTAGAGTTGTGTATGATATTGTTTCATGATCCATGATATACATAATATATGATAGTGGGGTTTTTAGATTTATGTTTTCCCGGAAAAAAAACTTCATTGTTCTGTGTTCTTGATATTTCACTTTATGATCGTGGTTTAATTTCAGCAAGAATATTAGTAGAAGCGATTATGTATTTAACAGTGGAATATAATTGTTAGATCAGGAGAATCATAGGAAATACTTAATTTGTATTGAAAATTTCTACAACATCTATGTTGGGGTTTTCATGCTCGAATGAAAAAGTGACTGTAAAATTCTGTTGCAATACCATCCAGGTCATAGTTCCTCTATATAGTTCCTGGTCTGTATACCAGTTTGTTGGTATGCCCTAAAGAGTGTGTATAAAATAATGTGACCATTCCTCTAGGGGTGTCAATTTTCACAATGTTCTGCAGTTCTCCAAGTGTTTCGTTGGTGCTCCTGTCCATCATACCTTTGTTGCTTGTTGTTTTTTTTTTTTGCACCGAACCTTGTGTGCAGTAACCGCTTACATTGGTACCAATCTCTGATTATTTCTTTGTGTGCACCCCACCATCTTGCAGGTGTGGCCTTGAGTGCTATATCAAGTGATAAGAGTCTCTGAGTCTCTGAAACTTCATCTTTGTACTATGCCAAGAATACTTCCAGATCATTTATTCCATGGAAACTGGGTGGTTCCCTTATCTCTGTGCCTACCCATCTTACTGTGTGGTCTATTCGTGCACATATTCTTGTGGAAACTTCATGTAGCCTTTGTTTCCAGTTCTCTAAACCAATATCTGAGTATGTCGCACATGAAGTAATACTCCGCCAGCTGCGTATTCCATCTGCAGTTGGGTTTACATAATCTTCATCGCATATAGTTTTTCTGTACAAGTGGTTGATATCCTCTAAGTCTAAGCAAGTGGGTTCTACAAACCTTTCCCCTACTGATGGGTCTAATGGTGCAATGAACCTGTATTCACCTGACTCAAATGTCATTTTGCGTGTCTTCAAATTGATTATGGCCTAGTTGTCAAACGCCCAATCCAAGCCAAGCAACATTGGGTATGTTGTTGTGTCATCCACTATTTCAATTAATTCAAAATATGATTTAGTGCGCACTCCATCCATGTCTAATGTCACTCCTTTTAGTCTACCAATTGGTAGGAATCTATGTTGTTTTTCTAGTTTCAGTTGAATAGGTGAGTATCCTAATGTGGGCTCTCCCATGCATTGCCATGTCTTCTTTGGTAATACATTCACTTCAGATCTTAGATCTAGTATGATATCTCCCATGTTGTAATCTCTGATGGTAGCATTCAGTCTAAAATCCCTACTTGTTCTTCTCCTTGCATGTAGGTGATTGACGGTTTTTTGTTCTAGTTTTCCTGCTATCTCTATACTACATGTTTCTAATATGTTTTGCAGTAGTTTGATAGATGATGGATAATTTAATAATTTGACACATGGTTGCAAAAATACTTTGATTGTACTTACTTGTTCCATGGGTTTCATCTCATTGGTATGATTTGAAAGCGAAGGTATCTCGTATTYTGGCGCTTCCTTTCTTTGTTTCATGGTTGAAGTCGATGCAATATTGTCCTTTTGGAATTCTTGACTTGCTTGCTTAAATATCTCTTTCTCCTTCTGTGCATCGATCTACTTCCTTGGTTCGACGTTCTTCTTTACCCACTAGTGTTGTACTAGCTCTTATCGAATTGCGTCGTTCCTTGTTTTAGCTCCTCCCCAGGTAACTATGTTGATGTTTTGTCCTTCATCCCTTGCTTCGGCTGAAATCCACTGAACATTCTGGTTTTTTTGGTTCCTCGTTTCTTGGATCTTTACCAATAATTTCGGACATTCCTCCATATCATGGTCCGATGCACGACAATACATACATGTTGTTGGTCGGAGCAGACATTCTCTTGCCTAATGTCTCAGTTTTTTGAAGTTATGACATACCACTGGTCCTATACCTCATCCAAAACATCGTCTCGCTCATCCTCCACCTTTGTATCTCACTCGATCTCCTCTCAACACATTATACTGAGGCGCCTGATTGTAGTGCATGGTATTGTATTGCGGTTGCGCTCTGTTGTATTGTTGTTGCACAATATTGTATGGTTGTTGCACAATATTATACTGCTACTGCGCAGTGTTGTATGGGGATGGAACTTGATTAAAATGTGGTGCAGCTTGCCCAATCATCATTTATGTCTGCACTGTATATGCATATGATGTCCTTTCTCGCATAAATTGCATAGTTCTACAATCTTTGTCATCATGGCCCACTGACTTGCAAAAGTTGCAATATGAACTTTTTGGGACTGTTTGGTATTTATGCATCATTGAGCAGTGTTATGGGTCGTGGTCTGGTTTCTTGAAAATTTTGCACCATAGTCCTCCTTTTGGTAACAGATTTGGCATCCCTGCTGCCATGTACTGCGCGAATGTTGGACATTCGTTCTTGTGGTTTCCTTTCGTCCTGCATGTAGTACACCAAACGACTTCTCGTTTGTCCTTAATATTATTTTGGTTTAGTTGGAATGTTAAGTTATTCATATCCTCCTTTAGTTATTCGATGGATTGATCAGTTTGTTGATATTGGTTTTCTTCCAGTTGCAAGGCTACCTGCAGAGCCTCTTCCTATGTCTAAAACTTCTGTTGTCGCAATGGATATTTTAAGTGTGCTAGCAGTGAATTGATGAACAAGTGCCTATGTTTCATATAAATCATGAGATATTTCAACTTTCCCTTCAGTTGGTTGAATCTCTGATCGATCTCCCATACGAATTCACTCAGGTTTTGTCTGATTTCAATCATCTCATTCATGTACTGATCTTCTAAACTCAGATTCTAGAACTCATTTATCAACAATTTCTTGATGTCAACTATTGTTATTGTTGTCCCTGGTGGATTGTTTGTATCTAAGCTCATATACCAATCTAGTGTGTGATCCCTTAGTGTAATCGCTATTTGTGCTAGTTTAGTATCTTCTTCTGTGATCTGTTTTGCTTCCCAAATATTCTCACATATGAACAAATGTTTTTTCTGGGTCCCCTGATGCTTCTCCTCTAAATTTTGGTAACTTGATGGTAGGATCATGTCCTGCCATTCAGAATGTTGAAATACTACCTATGCGCAGTGTAGATACTTGACTAGTGTTTCCTGAACTGAATCCTCTAGTTGTTGATCTTGTGTAGATGTACTTCTTGTTGTCTAACTTCTTTCGAACTTCGATTGTCTAAACAGTGGTGTTGTCTTTGGTGTATTAGTTGCACATGGGTTTATAGGTTCCACACTGACATTAATATAGATAGGATTATTTCATTATCTCCCTTTTCTTGGACCTATCATCTTCCTCTCATATGTTGCGCGCAAGATTTCCTCAATCTRCTCCACAGCCCGAAGATCCTCTACCTCTTCCTCATCTCTCACCAAGCCTTCCCTTGCGGCTACGACTCTCTTCTTGGTATTCATCTTGAATTGGTAGGGTACTCTTCTATGTGTTTTTCCATCTTTCGCCATGATCCACTTGATCTATTTTTCATCCATCATGATTGGGTCCAAGTGTTCCTCATTATTTCCCTTATCATTTCCTCCTTCCATTTCTCCTCTTTATGTTAATGCTTCCCCCCTTCCCCCATGCATGCAGGGAATTTTATCTATCTGAATCCATTTTCATTACACCTTTGTTGTATAGAAGTATTTTAATAGAAGTATAAAATGATCTAATGTACCTTCCTTGAGGTCTGCATATAAATTATTTCTCCTTTGCACTATACGACTTCGTTGTATCTACTGCAAACTCTTTTATAAAGCCAACCACAATATTGTTGAGCCAAAAGTATACTGCGCGGGTGAAATTGTTTTTTACCTGTTGTAATTGTTCAATCTGTACTGGGGTCCACTCTATCTGTCGGATCTGTTTCTTTGTGTGGTTGTCCTTCAACCTTAGTATCCACTCCTGCAATAAGTGTGGAAAATCATAGAAAAATAATTCGTGCAAATAAGTAAACACGTATTTCTCAAGATATTTGCGGGGTGTTACTCTAGGGTTTCTGTTATCTTTCTGTGCAAAATCTAGTTATTTTGTCTTTATACATATTTCGATCTCTATTTTTGTGGGATTCCACAGTCTCAACATCCCTTTCTAGTGGCTCATTTCTTTTCTTCTCTTCTTTAATATTCTCTTTCTCCGCCTTTAGCAATTCTTATGTGTCTTTTCACAGATCTTCAACATATCTCATCTACTCAATCCTATCTTATTCCTACCAACGAAAACAGAACCATTTGTTGGTTAATCTATCTTACTTATATCATTTTCTAAGTTTATTGACCCAGGGTTCATGTCTGTTCTGGTTTCCAGCAAAGCCTCTAAAACTATTGGCCCTCCTGGTAAACACAAAGGCAACGCAACGCACAGGGTGCACTATGCCATTTCACCCGAGATAGTCTTAATGGGTGGTTTCATTACTCATGTGTTTAAATCTTGGGATTGAGTGAGAGATATGATAATGGTGTATTGAGAGTGTTACTATAACTTACTAAAAAAGTATAATGTTATGACGATTTAGGCATGAAATATAATAATTCATTCATTTAGCTTATCAATATTAACTGAAAGACAATAAAGACACACATGCATTAAATCACATAACACATATGTTACCATGGTTTACCCCTCCCTGGGCTATGTCTACAAATATCTGGCTCTTATCTCTTCTATTATTGACGTTCTAAAACTACAACGCCACATGCCTACCACTCTTCTCAGTTGGGTAAGATCTATATGAGGTGGACTAGATCACACCAAGCTCCTCAGCCTGCGATCTAACCCTCAAGATATGCCCTCCTCCATCCTCTCTAGATCAACATCTTACAAAAGTAGATCATACAACAAAATATTACATACCATTTTCTTCCTTGTATTTGTCTCTCTATATCTCTATCGACTCGTTGCAACAATTATCCTCTATAATAACAACTAGCCTCCTCTCTGAGACCTAGGTAATTATATATATATACATTTCTGGCTCTTCATCCATTACAATACATTACCAAAACCCTAACCCTAATGTTGTTAGGTCTTCCATGCATACACACATGTTGTTCCTCCTTCCAGCTATCGCTTTCCTCATGCATGCCTTCTTTCCCAAAATTTCC
Organism: Picea sitchensis; assembly: GCA_010110895.2. Lineage (NCBI taxonomy): Eukaryota > Viridiplantae > Streptophyta > Pinopsida > Pinales > Pinaceae > Picea > Picea sitchensis. The sequence goes on along the minus strand of SNQJ01S0013350.1, from coordinate 108,327 downwards.
TTGCTTTCCATTTTGGCCTTCTTCCAACACTTATCCATCAGGCCTGATCTATTATTATGTGACCAAGAGAAACACATCCAACGCCAAACGATGAGGTCCAAGTGTTCAATAATTAAATCCAATTCATCGACATACAACAAACCCATTTTGAATGAGGACTCCACCAAGTCCTTATTTACATGCATATGTGCATACAATGAAGTCTTCATTTGGGTATGCAATCCTTAGTATTGGAGAACTAGTTAATAATTGTTTTAAGCATTGGAAACTCTTTTCACAATCCATTGTCCACTGAAACTTCACACCCTTCTTTTGTAAGGAAGTGATTAGGTGTGCAATCTTTGAGAATCCTTCAATAAATATCCTATAGTATCCTTCAAGGCCCATGAATGATATGACCTCTGTCACATTCTTTGGCACTGACCATTCTCTAATGGCTTCTATCTTCTCAGAATCTACTTCTATCCTAACCTTTGAAATTATATGTCCCAAATAATGAATTTGCTTTTGATCAAATGAGCACTTGCTCAATTTGGAATACAAATGATGCTCCCTTAATACTTGCAACACCATCCTCAAATGATGCTCATTCTCTTCTTATGACTTGGAATATACAAGGATTTCATCCAAAAAGACAATGACAAACTTGTTTAAATATTCTCGGAAACACCAATCATTAAGGACATGAAAACAACTGGTGCATTTGACAACCCAAATGGCACCACTGTGAACTCATAATGACCATACCTTCTCCTTAAGGCAGTATTTTTGATATATTCCTCTTTAATCCTTACCTGATGGTATCCTGAACTAAGATCTATCTTTGAAAATATCTTTGCATCCTTCAATTGATCAAAGAGATCATCAATCCTTGGTAGAGGATACTTGTTCTTTACAGTCACTTTATTCAACTGTCTGGAATAAATGCACAATATTAATGTCCCATCTTTCTTATTCACAAACAAGACAAGGGAACCCCAAGGTGACACACTTGGGCATATATACCCCTTCTTTAGAATTCCTTCAAGCTGCATTTGCAACTCCTTCAGATATGGTGTACTCATTATGTAAGGATTCTTTGACACTTGAGCTTCTCCAAGCATTACGTTTATAGAGAAATCAATGTCTCTCTTTGGGGGTAGTCCTCATACCCACATAAAAACATCTTCAAAATATTCTAGGACTGCATGATCTTCCAAAAATTTTCCTTCCATCATTCATTCAATCACTCGATCATCATTCACACACCCATTGAGCTGTCCTCTGTACCTTCATGTCATTGTACATGAACCTGTATCCATACCCATACCTGTTTGTGTAGCTAGTTAGCTTGGGATATGGATTGAAGAAGCGGGTTGTCAGGCCCATGGGATATTTAAGAGGTGGGTTGTTAGGCCCATGAGAAATTTCTCTCTGGGTGAGAGAATTGTTGGGAATTGATTTCCTGAAGGTGATAAAATACAACTACATGGATTTGAGACTTCCTGTTTGGCATGTTGTTGAAGCCCGGAAAGGAAGTGGGATAGCCGAAGGACTATTGAGCAAAGAAGGGGCACACTTCTTGGGGTGGGACAGGAATGTGGGAAATGAGGGAATATAGGTTGTTAGTTTGAGTTGGCACCTATGACAGAGTCTTTCATGTTGTCTATGAGCCATTAGTATGGTTAGGAATCCCTTTACCTAGGTGGAGTTTAGTCCCATCTCGGGGGTGACCCACTGCTAAGAGTGATGACCAGTGTGTTATAAGGTTGGGAGGTTCGTGGAAGGTTTGCATGCAGTTGGTGATATTCTTACCAATATAAGTGTCAATTGTGTGATAAATTTACATGCTGCATTATTATTTACGTGTTTATTTTTATGGGTTTATCCTATGTGTGGTTATAACTGTCTGTATATTTATGGGTATTTCCTATATACGATGCATCTATACATTTACTGTTATTTCAGTATGAATCCATGAATTTATAATATTTATTTGTCTATTTACGTTTTATATATAAAGTTCTGCAAGAGTTCTGTGCATATATATTTAATTGCATGCAGTTCGAAAAATGTATGTGGCATAGCTCAGTTGGATGTTGGGTATGTTACAACATGGTATCATAGAATGCAAGATTTTTCTAGAGTAGCATGGCCTGGCTTGGGTGGTTGGGGATGTTACAAGGTATTTCCGAGATATACAACTTTACAGTTATAGATTTTAAGAAAATATTAACCTTTTTCCTTCATTGTTTAATATTAACATATGATACCTTGTTGGGAGCCCTGGAGAACGTATCACCTCAATCATGAGCAGACGAACCAAGAATTGAATCCAGGGAAGTTTAGTTGATATTTCAATTATTTAATGCCTCAATTATATGTGTTCTAATGATTAGTATTGATACTTTTTTTGGAGTTAGTCTCATCTATGGTATGTTGAATTGTGCTAGGTACTGAGAAGACGAGGTTCGTGCCCAACATCGCGATGTGATCTACATATAAAGATGATTAAGGAGAAATAAAGAAATATGTAGCAGTGATAGAGGAGAAGAAAAGAAAATCTCAAGAAAATGGATGAAGAGGAGATCTAGAAACGCCATGACGATCGAATTTCCAAACTCGGATGACAAAGATGTTCCCATTCCTAGGCCAATATTCATGATGCACAAGGAATATATGGAAAAAATCCATAACAATTGATCAAGGTGGATATTGGTGTCCCCCCACCTTTTCCAACTAGCTCAAAACAATTTTCTGACAATTTTGGTAATTTAGTATTTTTAGCAGTTTTTAACTTTTGGGACCATTTTGAGGGCCTAAATGAAGGATTTTCAGGATTGAGCTTTAGAATGATAATTGAAGGCTCTAATTTATCCCCCAAAATTAATATCCTCGACGATACCTTTCCAACAAGATATCGTGCGCCCCAAACGAATATTGTATGCCAAAGTTACGCCCCCGAGAAGTTGATACACCAAACTACCCAAAACAAGGTCCACAAAACTATTGGCTTTTCATCTTCTGGGGTTAGAGTTGGATTTTATTTATGATAAAAAGGCCTTTGGAGCCTCATTGTAAAATAATCTTCTTGCGAATACGAGTAGCATACACATCTCTTCTCAGACATAAGCTGCCACCATTCTAGCAAGTCTTTCACTCTATATTTTTATAGTCTTTGTACATTTTCGCTCATTAATAGAAAATTGTGTATTAATGTATCTCTATGTCTATGGTTGTATCTCTGACACATTTATGTTATATTATTGGATATCCAATATGTATCTATACATTTCTTTATGATGTCTCCACTTTCATTTTGTGCCGAAAATAATCTGGATCAATGGTATCAGAGCAGGCTGCTCTTGATCATTTTTCAGTGCATGACCCCGACGAGGTCTGAGTATAGAAAATTGGGTATCAAAATTGTCTCTATTGAGAAAATTCTCTCTCGCACACCCAAGAAAAATTCCATGGAGGAAGAAAATAAAAATGATAGAGAAGACGATTATATTAATCTGTTGCTTGAGAAGTCTCTCACACGACAAAGGGACGGAATGATGGATAATTTTTCCCACATCCTTCAATGTCTGTCAATAAAAACAGGCATGTCTTCATCAAGAGACCACTTTGGAGGAACCTCACCTTTCAACATACAATTTAATTTTTATATTCCCATATTTGAAGGACAAATAGATGCACATGCCCTAGAAAAATGGTTAAATCTACTAGAAGGTTATTTCTCTGTTCATAATTTCACCAATAGGGAAAATATCACCTTCACACTCCTTAAGGATCTCCCCCATGTCAAACATTGGTGGGAAACTTACTGGGAGAAAAGTTCCACAGAGGAGTCTGGAATATATGGGTCCGAGCCCACTTGGGATTTTTTTTTGGATGTGGTAAAGGAACAATATTAACCTATTGGCAACTATGAGGACCAGTACATGAGATGGACCACATTGTGGAAAGAGAGGGGCCAAATAGTTCTGGAGTTCACCAATACCTTCCATACCTTGTGCACCAAGATGGGTATCAAAGAATCCGAATGACATTTGGTTCTGAAATACCGTGGGGCTCTACACAGATACATCCAAACTAAAATGGATTTTCTGGACATCTCATTATTGGGTGTTGCTTATTGATATGTTGTTAAAATTGAGTAGAAATTTAAGCACCAGAACAAACGAGAGTTCGGGTATGCAAATCCACAATAACCAAAGTATGATAAATATTACCGTAACAAACAGTCTCTCGAAAACCAGTCCAAGCCACACGAAAAGAAGGGTCATGGAAAGACGAAGGACACCGAAAAATGGTATGATTTCCACAAAATCCCTTGGAACAATATCGATGAATGTCGCTCAAAATAGTCATTGGTGGAAGAGATCAAAGACAAGGAGTTGAACCTTGATTCAGAATTTGATTCAGAAAATACTGATAGAAGACAGATCATCGACACAGACCCCACTGTTATTGTCGCGACCACAACAATTCAACCAGAAGAACCAACAGATTCTAAAGATGGGGAGCATATTTTTAATTCACAGATGTTGGTGAAGGGGACCCCACTGCATTTTATTGTTGAAAGAAGAAGAAAGAACAACCTCATATCAGCAGAGGTCATCAAACAGTTAGGATTGTCAACAACACCACACCCGCATCCCTACAGCATCGAGTGGCTTCGCTAGGGACGAGATCTTTGTGTCAGCCAACAATGTCGATTGTCATACAAAATCCATTCCTTCAAGTATGAGGTATTGTGTGATGTTTCCCCACTAAATGTCTATGATTTTTTCTTAGGCTAGCCATATATGTGGAAGCACCATGCTATCTATGATTCTCAACCCCGTAGTGTCATTGCTACTCTAGGGGGTCATCTCTATAGGATACCATAGGTAATTCCAACTACTGTCCCACCTAAACAATTCCACAAGGTAGTATCTCATACTACAAAACTAAGTTTCTTCTCAATCTGTTCAAAAGGTGAATGAAATGATACTGCAACCACTACAACCTCGGCCCAAGCACCTTCTATCCAACAGAAGTAGGTCGAAAATATTGCAGCAAAGCACAAAGATTCCTTCTACACATAGTCATATCATGTAGCTCGACTAGTTGAAAATATTCATCCCCGCCAACAACAAGTTCGTGACAACCTTCCACAAGCCAAGCAGTGCAACATTTCCAACAAGGAAAGCAACTCACCAAGATGAAGATTCAACAAATGCTTTTCCTCTCCCCTGAGAACTCACTGTAATGGAGACCATTGATTCCTAAGGAGGGAGGATTGATCCAGGTGTATATCAATGGCTACCCACCTTTTCCAACTAGCTCAAAACAGTTTTCTGGCAATTTTGGTAATTTACCTTTTTTAGCAGTTTTTAACTTCCGGGGCCATTTTAAGAGCCTAAATGAATGTTTTTAGGGATTGAGATTCTCAATGATATACAAAGTCTCTTATTGATCCCCCAAAATGAATATTCTCGATGATAACTTTCCAACGAGATATCGTGCACCCCAAACAAAGATTGTATGCCAAAGTTACGCCCCCAGAAGTTGATACACCAAACTACTCATCCAAGAGGCTCCCCAAGTCCAAAAAATGCTCAAAAATGAAAGTTATTGGAATTGAATGAAACCAATTCCATTACGACCGTCTCATCGCACTGATTCTGACCATATATTTACTTTATCAAATGAACGTTGTATGCGAGAGTTATCACACTCTGACCATTTTCCCAAATAGTTAAAAAGTTAACAGGCAAAAAAGTAAATGTTGACGTCAGCATGACATCATCCTACTGACATAGAATTTAGACATGTGGGAGCACAAAAAAAGTTGACTGGGCATAGGGAATATCCAATCAAAATTTGATAAGTGGCATTTAGGTAGGCAAATGAAGAGGTTCCATGTGGCCCAGACATGGGCTTCCACGTGGCACCCTATCACTAGATGGTAGTTTAAAATGTTTTTGGGGTTCATGGGATTTGAACCCATGACCTTTTGTCAAGCGCAAGTATTGGGAGAGGACCAATGGCCAATGCGCCAATGTGAATCTTGGCGGTTAAAACCCATTTTAATATAGTTATTGGCATATGTATGGTGTATAGTGGCAAAAAGGGGATTGGGGCTAAGCCCTAGCCTGAGGTTCCTATTTGTTTCATATAACCAAGGGAACGAGAATTTTTCCTTAACCTCCATACAGTCAATAAGGGGGCACATTTTTATCACCCTCCACCATATGCTACAGGAGATGGAACCTGAGGTTAGGCGCAGGTCAAGGGCACGGTCCCATGCCTATGCGCCACATGACCTTTGTTTGAGGGGTAGGGGCCAATGCACAGCCCAAAGGGATGGTGCTTGGACACCTTATTACCATTTTACCTATATTTTCATGTGCACCCAACCCTTTTGGGATTATTTTTAATTTTTTATGCATAGTTGGGTTTATTTCCCTATAGTTTGGCCCAGATTGGGCATTTTTTAGGATATTTTGGCCATTTGAAGGGGGATTCGATCAAAAAAAGAGACCATATTCTTGTGGGAAGTTGGGATTACTCATATGAGCCTAAACACTATATAAACCATGCTTATTGATCTTAAGAGGGGACTTTTGTATGCAGGGAATGTGAATAAGAGTTGGAGTTTTGAGACATTTCTCATGTTTTGAGGGGCATTTTGTCATGTTTTGAGAGGAGTTTGTTGAGGCATGTATGCATATGAACAAGGAGGTATTGTACAATATATCATAATCCATTTTTAACAGAAAAGAGCCATTGTAAAGAGAACTTGATCATTTGAAGAGCAATAAATAGGTCCTCCACTTGGAAGTAGGCCTAGAGATGTAGCCAAAGATTGGTGAACTCCGTTAACAAGTTCTTGTGTCTAGTTCTCTTTCTTGTTTTGTTGTTATATTCTCTTATTGCAGTAGGGTTTATGATGAATGAACTCTTTAATCATTTATGAGCATCAAGTAAAATTTCATAATTGTTATTCTGCAACAATTCATAGAATTTATGTATTTCGCATTCTTATTGATTCGATGCATAAAGTACATAAACTTAACTTGCAGTTTTGTCAGTAAAAACTCTCATTTTTTGATCAAGTTTAAGGTATTAGAGCAATTGGTTTTAAAGTTTTGACAGGAATTGCAAGCATTGGATTCTCACCAGAGCCAAACTCAAGTGAGGAGAAGGCCAACTTGAGGCTTTTAATTGAGAGATTCAAAGGAAACCTCATAAACAAGAGATGTATTCACTGAGGAAGCTAGGTCCTTATGCTTCTGAGGATAATTTCTTAGAGGATTTTCAATTGATGAAAGACATGGTAGAGGAGCTTTACCATGAAAGAGGACAACGAATAATTCCAAAGATTGAAGAAGGTGAATCTTCTGAAAGAGAAAGAGGAGTTGGAGGTCGTGGACCTTCAAAAACTTCTTCCCCTTCATCCTCGACATCTACAAGTGAATCAAGTGTACATTCCTCCAAGGATAAGAAACCTAAAAAAACTCATCATTCTTCTGATATGTCTTTATTAAAGCTTGATGTAAAGTTTAATTTACCCACTTATGATGGTGAACTAGATGCAAAAAAGATAGATAATTGGGTTAGACAGCTTGAAGTATATTGTAGGATACAAAGGATTGTTGATGATGAAAAAAAGATCCAACTTGCAATTCTCAAATTGGGAGGCACAACTCTCATATGGTGCGAAAGAAAAACTAAAGATGATCTCAAGAAAAATGGTAAGACAATCTTTTCATGGAATGATTTCATCACTGCATTGAAGAAACAGTTTTATCCATTAGCATACATCCAATAGAAAATGATGAATTGGCAAATTTTAAGGCAAGATAAGAATCGAAGTGTACAAGATTATACTCAAACATTTCATAAGAAAGCGTTAAATTTGGGTATTCTTTTATATACACAAGAGACACTCCTAAAATATATTGGTGGTCTACATTCTTATCTCAAGAACACTATTCTCATGTTAAATCCTTCTAACTTTGATGAAGTATGTGTACAAGAAATTCACATTGAATCAAGTAAAGGGAATTTTGGTGATAGTGTTTCTACAGATACTTGGCAAGGAAAGGATTCAGGGAAAAGAAAAGAGAAAGAGAAGAAGACGGCCACAACAAGAAATGAGAAGCCTACTTGCAAGCATTGCAAGAAGATAGGCCATGATGAATATCATTGTTGGATCTTACATCCTAAGTTGAAGCCAAAGAAGTATGCCAATCAAGGGAGAAAGAATACCGTAGCTGCAATAGTTCAAGTGGATTTGGGATCAGACTCCGATGATGAGACAAAAATTGTAGCTATGGGAATCCCAGGTATAAAGTTTGTTGCAAGTACTAGCTCTTCTAATTCATATGTTGTAAATGATGAGTGTAAAAGGGGTGAACTTTTCCACATAAGGGTCATAACAAATAATGTTAAAATTAATACTCTTGTAAACAATGGATCACAATCCAATTTAATCAGTGAAGAGGTTGTAAATAATTTTGGACTTGAAACTAAGTCACATCCTAGACCATATCCATTGGGATGGATATGTGGTGATAATAATTTGCAAGTAACCAAGCAATGTAAAATTAAGTTTGCAATCAATTCTAATTATGTTGATGAAGTAGAGCTTGATATAGTGCCACTAGACATATGTGGAATTGGGAGCCCATACCTTTATGATAGAAAAGCCATGTTCTACAGGGAGGAAAATAAATATTTCTTCAAGAAAGATGGGAAAGAGTACATTGTTTGTGCTCATCGCATAAAAACTGACAGATCTTTTGCAACTACATGGCACTTAAAAAGAATGGTAAATGCAAGCAAAAGTTTAACACTTCTATCTGTAACAAATCATGAAGTTACTGATGCTAAACATGAGATGGTTCGGTATGTTTCTAACAATCATGAAATGTCACAAGAAGTACAACATGAGGTTCAGTTGCATACTTTGATTTGTGTTCCTGTTAAGAAGGGGAAGCATGTTTTTTTATTCTCATTTGCATATTCAGTATTGTTGTTTAGTTTTCTGCTATTCAGTGGTGTATGGATGCTAAATGTGACAAATAATGTAGATGATTGTGCAATAAATGGGATGATTATTTTGATAAACAATGCTATCTCAGTTTTTGTGTTTGTTGTGATTAGTCAGGTGATCATTGTCCCAACAAAAAGTATGAATGATATAGGACAAGTGGGGAGGAAGTACCCTCACTTCTTACCTAAGTAAAACTAGACTTTTGGTGGTGCAAAAGATTCCAAGTGGGGAGAAATGATCCAGGAGGCTCCCCAGGTCCAAAAAATGCTCAGAAATGAAAGTTCTCTAAATTGCATGAAACCAATTCCATTGTGACCGGCTCATCATACTGATTCCAGCCATATATTTACTTTCTCAAACAGACGTTGTATGCGAGATTTATCACACTCTGACCATTTTTCCAAATGGGTAAAAAGTCAACAGGTCAACAAGAAAACAAGTCAATGCTGAAATCATCATGACAACATCCTTTTGACATAGCATTTATACATGTGGAAAAACAACAACAGTTAACTGGGCACAGGAAATATCCACTCAGAAGTTGACAAGTGGCATTTAGGCAGGAAAATGAAGAGGTGTCATGTGGCCCAAACATGGGTTGCCATGTGGCACCCTATCATTGGATGACAGTTTAAAATGTTGTTGGGGTTCATGGGATTTGAACCCATGACCTATGGTCGAGCGCAAGTCTTGGGAGAGGACCAATGGACAACACACCAATGTGAAGCTTGGGGGTTAAAACCCACTTTAATATAGTTATTGGCATATGTATGGTGTATAGTGGTGAAAAGGGCGCTGGGGCTAAGCCCCAGACCGAGGTTCCTATTTGTTGCATATAAGTAAGGGCGTGGTCATTTTTCCTTAACCGCCATACAATCAATAAGGGGGTGTGTTTTTAGCACCCTCCACCATATTCTACAGGAGCTAGAACCTGAGGTTAGGCACGATTTAAGGGAGCGGTCCCATGCCTATGTGCCACATGACCTTTGTTTGAGGGCTATGTAAATTCTAACCTTGTACAATATCTACTGCAAACT
>SNQJ01S0013350.1:81669-98249 GCA_010110895.2 Picea sitchensis | reverse complement strand
CCGAAAAATATATTTAGTTCGGCCGAAAATTTGTTTTTCGAAATTTTGGAAACCAGATTGTCACGAAAGTGTAACCCACCTTCGTGATTCCACCCCCCTACATTTACAGTCTTTAACTACATATTCCACTTGCATAACCATCCATCATTCACCCTCACTGGTGGATCAGAGTGCAACCGGTGAAACCAAACCATGAATGGTTGTTGTGTTATAATCTGGATGGGTTCTCTATTCCAAATGGCGAGAGGTCTAATTTAGAATTATTACCAGGGGTACCCCCTTACTATTGTCAGACGAATTTAGACCTGTCAATAGAATTTTATATTTACAATCATCTATTGATCTTATTCAAAGTTAAGACTTTGAGAACCCTCTTTTAGCTTGAGTAATTCTCCCTTGAGTGATTTGTTTTTCTTCCTTTGTCTTTTTAGCTCACTTAAGGTGATAATTAGTTCTGCTTCTAGGTCTACTTCACCTTCTTCTTCATAATATTCTTCATCATTTTCAAATTCCATAAAGAGTACATTTTTTGAATCACTGTTGCTATCATCATCCTCAGCCGATGAAGAACTGTCTTCCTTTGAGTAGAGGATTTTCTTGAAGAATTTATTTATGTTTCTTTTCTTGTCTCCTTTTTTATATTTATTTTCTTTCTTAGGAGCTTGTTCTTCATCACTATATATATTCTTAGCATGAGGACATTTAGAAGAAAAAATACCATTTTTTCAACAGTTAAAACATATTAATATAAGCATACCTTTGTACTTGATGGTTCCTCTCTTCAACTTCCTTACAAATTTGGTTATTTCTTCATATTCATCTGAATCATCGCTACAACTACAGTTTGACTTTATCTTTTGTTTATTCTTCTTTTTATTCTTAGATCCTTTTATATTTTATTCCTTCCTGGGTGGATTATCCTACCTTTTTCTCATTTCATAAGCTCTAAGTATCCCATGTATCTCATCCAAGCTCAACGTGGCAGATCAAATCTCATTGGAAGAGACCTTAGTACATTTTGAACAATCATTGGGCCTTCAATTTCTTCTGCCGGTCCATTAACAACATTCATTATTTCATCAACTCACAGAAAGTAAGATGAAATGTCTTCATCTTCCTTCATCTTCAGTTGTTCAAATTTACCTCTATAGGTTTGAAGTTCCCCCCTTTGAATTTTACATATTCTTCGAAAATATTTTGAATTGTGTCCCAAAGATCCTTTGCAGTGTCGCAATGCATAAATTTGACAAATCCTAAATCAACCAGATTGTAATGATCCAAATGCTTACAAATATCATAAAATAAAAAAAGTACACACCATGTAAAAAATGTGAGTGTGGAACACAACTCCAATATAGATAATTTACACAACAAATCCTTAAATAATAGGGGAACCCCCACCAAATAACCAAATACCTTTCATACTTCACAATTCACTTGTCCAATAACGAATACATGATCTCTTATATATAGTTGTTCACACTTGAACATGAGGTCATTTTACTACTAGGTTGACCCTATTACATATGTATTTACACATTGCATGTACAGTTATGCCCATATATTCCCCCCCTTGGGTCATATCATATACATTTAGCCATATATATGCCCCCCTTGGGTCATAACATAGTACCCTCCTTCAAATATATTTTTCCTCAAATATTTGCAATTAAAGTCTTCACATGTGATGAAACCAAGTAATATGATTTTATTATGTTCCTTCTTTTTTCATTCCATTGTTGATGATCTATCCATCCAAAATCAATTATTTTCGGTCTTAATCCTTTGTGTCTAGTTGTTTCATAATTTTCTTTCCTTTGATTTCATGTATTTTTGTTGCAACTTCTCCAATTTGTTGTGGTTTTTGGTCTTTGATAATATCTTTTTTAAGAGTAGTTTGTTGATGCCTTGTTCCATGAATATTCACAAGTATTCCATCTTCTTCCTTCATAATGTTGATATCGTCCTTCTTGCCTTCCTTGAAATGTTTCTTGATAATGAGGGTGTCGATATGGTTTCACATTTGACGCCATTCCTTCATTTTTCACACCCATTTCATCTATCTTATTTGCATAGACAATAGCATCCTCAATCATATTTGCTTGGTACTTGATTACTCTAGCCTTGGAGATAATACCATCATATTTGGCATGTACATCCTCTAGATGGATTTCAACTTCTTCAAGTATATTTTGTTGACCTTATTGAATCTTGTCTTATTTCTCCTTTTGAAGTTGCAAGGTGACCCCATCTATCAAATTTCAATGTCCTTCTTCAGTTCTAGCTTGCATTTCTAACTTTACCTCATCCGTATTTAAGGATTCCTCAACCTTCCTGCAAATTTCCTCTTGCAATGTTTTGGTAGATTCTCCATCCAAGATCTTTATTTCTTCTTTATTTTGATAATTTTTATTTTCTTCTTTCAATATTTTAACCTCATCCAATATTTTTTTGTTATGGCTTTGTAATCTACATATCTCTTCATCTTTCTTTTTCAAATCTTCTCTTGTTTCATATTTTCCCACTTGCCATTGCTAGTCTTTTCTTTCTTTAGGTTCTTAACCTCCTTAATGAGTGATTCATTAAGGGATATTATATTATATATCTCCTCACCCTTCTTCTTAATATCTTCCTTTTCTTCTTTTAATTTTTCTTAAATTATATACATTTCCTCCATGTTTGTATCCTTAATCCATTTATCTAAGAAGAGTTTTTCAAATTGTTCCCATGTCATCTAGTATCTTGATCAATACTCATCCACCACTTCCAAGAATCACTAAGATTTTATTTTTTTTCCTTTGATGGAGTCATATCATATTCTTTTACCAATCATTCCATATAATTGATTTCATCTTTATCTTCATCTCCTGTAAATTTAGGTATTTCTATTGATTCTTAATTGAGGTCTAACCACAATCTTTAAATTCAAACCTTAGTATATTAAGGAGAAATGATGTAGGAGAATCGTCATCAAATCGCAAGTGGAGGACAACTAAACACCCTGGTGCGCATATTGAAGTGTTTTTTAATTTAAATATGGCATGTCACAAATTTATCTTGAAAAGATTGATATTAAAATAGATCTTTAATTTTTAGAGGTTGAACCATAGCATGAGATCGATGGAGATTGAATTTTATTTGACGTAGTAGAAGGAAGTACAAATCTGAAGCATTCTCTCTTATCTGTTGGTACCGATCATTTATTGTAATAAGCATTAGTAGTTGAAAGCTTTTAATTTGATAAGATATCACTAAGGTAGTCGAAGGGAAATGCTCTATGAGTTTTTTTGTATAAATAAATGTATTTTTGCCCAAATGAGGTTGTCGATAGTTGTTAAAAGATGAGAGTTGAGGTTGTTAAAGAAGTTGTATTTGTTGAAGTTGTTAAATCTTATCAGAGTTGTATGAGCCCATGTACATTTCATTTGAAAGAATATAACAGAGAAGCATTGATCCAAAATGTCTGGTGTTGCTGATATTCTGTCTATCTGAATGAATGAATAGTAGGATTTTTGTTTATTTTCATTTCTTTGTTATTTCTTTTTCTTATGATATGAATGAATTTACATGGTTGAATGTATGAGTTTGTGAGGATTATATAAGTTTCAATTGTTTCTCTTCTATGAGTTGTTGCAAGGAGTGCATAGTGTCTGCAAGGTGTGCATTGACAAAGTATGTTTCAACTCAGAAGCTCAGGAGAGATAACGTGAAGCTTTGTATGCAAGGTGTGCATATTTTCCGCAAGGTGTGTGTCAACAGAGTCCTTTTGACTCAGAATCTCAGGAGTTTAATTGCATAAGAGTGTAAATAACAGTTACAAGGTGTGCATAGTCGCTCATAAAGAAGTTGAGTCATGGAAGAAGACCTATCACAAGGTGTGCACAGAGTCAAAATTTTCCTAAGTGTCGATGAAATGCTCTAAGGAGTTTAGAGGTTTAGAGGAAGAACAAGGTAAGAAGAGGTAGCGAGAAAGAATTATTCAATAGGGAGGAGCCCTTTAATATTCCCCAATTTAATGAGCAGGATCCATTCCAAGGAAGCAGGATCATTCCAGACCATTAGATATGGGAGAGTTGCATGAAGGTTATCCTTGGAGTCCTTCGAAAATTTGTGAATTCAGATGTTTTATAACTGTTTAAAGAGTGGGGATCACTGAAGTCCCAAAACCGCGAGTAAATCCTAGCCATCAATATTGAGGAGGATAGGTGGCAGCAGATTGGAGAGTCTGGGAGATAACGCTCCAGATGATTTGAGTGGAGAAAAGAGCCATTGTTGCGAAGTTGTGAAGAATGAAGAGATCTGGACCGTTGGATCCAGGAAGGACATGTGGTAGAGATCCACGTGTTTTAGAAGAAGAGTGCTTTGGATAAAATTATGTGTGGAGTGTGCAGAATTCTTGAATCCCATTGTCGTGAAGGAGGGCTAGTATGAAGCCATATCCCATGGTCATATTGAATAAGAGTCTAGCACAGGAGCTAGTACTCACAAATTGGTGTTGCCAAAGGTGCCAGAAAATGGTTGTGTGAGAAATTTGATCTTGTGGGGTAACATAAAGGGACCTGTGTAAATTAGAGTCTAGGTCTACTAGAGGCTCGAAGAGCTAATTCATCTCAAGTATTTGAAGATCCTTGACCTAGAGGTCGATCAACCCCGAGGAGAGAAGGGGGGTCTGCGTCAAGTGGTATCAGAGCCACATATTTAATTTCTGTAGGAAAGGAGGAACACAAATTTTCTTTTGAAATCTTTGCGTGAGGAAATTTCAACACCATGTCACTTATAAGACGTGCAAAACCACTTGTATCAAATCGAGTTATGGAAAGGGAGATGAGAGAAATTCACACAAGATTATATTCTATGGAGACAACACAAAGGAGAGAACCTGATGCTAGAGACTTCAGTGATGCAGAGAGTGGAGAAAGGGAAGTTGAATAAGTTGTAGTAGAAGATTCTATAGAAGAATGTTTGCTGAAAGATGTTGTCAAATTGGAAGCTAGAGAAAATATAGACATCCCAATGTAGGAAGGAAAATTAGATGTGGAATAATTTCTTGATTGGATACGAGCAATGGACAAGTGTTTTGACTATGAAGATGTCGATGAGGAGAAAAATATGAAACATGTTGTCCCTAGGTTGAAGGGACACACAACAATGTGGTGGGATGAACTGCAGGCTGATAAATTCATACCCCAAGATTGCTGGATAAATATGTTCAAGAAGTTACAGAACCTGAGATAGAAAGGACTGAAAGTAAAAGAGTACACATAGGAGTTTTATAAGTTAAACATCAGGGCTGGAGAAAGAGAAAAATATGATGAAAAGGTTGTTAGGTATATTAATGGCCTAAGATATGAAATCCAAGATGAAATCAACATGATGAAAGTAAGGACAATGGAGGATTCTTATCATATTTCACTAAAGGTAGAAGAGAAGTTGGCTAGGAAATAGAGCCAGTGAAGCAGAGGAAGAAGTCTAAACAAAGGTAAAGGAATTTTCCATGATAAGGCACAAAATCCCAAGGTTGAGACTAGAAAACAACACAATCACTCTGAAATAGGATCTAGTTCTCGAGGGAGACAGTATGGTGATAGAAATGCTTTTCCTCTAGGAAGAGGAAGAGGCAAAGGATGAGAGGTGAAGTGTTTTTATTGTCTAAAAACAAGACATATGTCTTGGGAATGCCCCAAGAGAAATAAACAAGGTGGAGGTGAAGCTCACATTTTGGAAGCGCAAAAGAAAAATGTTGAGGTAGAAGGTGTGGAATATGGGAGATCCTTGATGATGAGGAAGTTTCTCTTGAAGCCTGAGAAAGAAGTGGAAAAACCGATGCAGAGGAACAATTTTTTAAGAACTGCTTGCAAGAGAAAAGACATGGTATGCAAGGTGATAATTGACAGTGAGAGCAATGATAACTTGGTATCCACAGAAATGGTGGAGAAATTAGAGTTGGAGACAACTGCACATCCGAGTCCATATAGAGTCTCATGGCTGCAAAAAGGTCACCAAGTAATGGTAACTAAACAATGCCTAGTTGAATTTAAGATAGGAGGATATAGAGATGAGATTTTGTGTGATGTAATTCCCATGGATGTATGTCATGTTTTGTTGGGAAGACCATGGCATTTTGACAGAAATGTCATTCATGATGGAGGAAAAATACTTATACCTTCGAGAAAAATGGTAGGACACACATGCTACTACCAATAGAGGATAAGAAAGTGAAGGAAGAAGTCAACACAAGTATACTTCTCATGAATGGGAAGGAACTCCTAAGTGAATTCATGAAGGAAAACGAGATATAGTTTGTTGTGGTGAGGAAACCAAGAGTCATCCTTACAAGTACTTCTATGGATGACCTGCATGAATAAATCCATGAGTTTTTGGATAATTTTGTTGACATAGTAGTGGATGAGTTACCTAGCTCATTTCCACCCATCAGGAGTATCAACCATCACATTGATCTAATACCAGGAGCAATTTTGTCGAACAAAGAATCATACAGGTTGACACATCAAGAGAGTGAGGAGGTGAAGAAACAATTCCATGATTTGATGGACAAGGGTTTAGTCAGATAAATCTTGAGTCCATGAGTAGTACCAACTGTGTTGAGTCTGAAAAAATATGGAGGATGGAGAATGTGTACAGACTCAAGAGCCATAAACAAAATCACCATCATGTACATATTCCATTTACACAGGATGGATGACTTAACATATTTCTTGAGAGGAGAAAATTATTTTTCAAAGATAGACCTGAAAAGTGGATATCACTAGATAAGGATGAGAGAAGGTGATGAGTGGAAAACAACCTTCAAAATGAACGAAGGGTTGTATGAGTGGCTTGTTATGCCATTGGGCTTGACAAAGGCCACAAGAACTTTTATGAGGTTGATGAATGAGGTATTAAAATATTTTATTGGTAAGTTTGTTGTTGTATATCTGGATGATATATTAGTCTTCAGTAAAACTGAAGAAGAACATTTGAGGAACTTAACATTAGTGATGAGAAGATTGCAGCGGGAGGAGTTGTTGATAAATCTGAAGAAATCCTCTTTTATGAAGACATAACTCATTTACTTGGGTTTTGTAATCTCTTCAAATGAATTGAAGATGGACCCAGAGAAGGTGAAATAAATCAGAGAATGGCCATCCCCAAGGAGCATATTCGAGGTGAGAAGCTTCCATGGATTAGCAAGTTTCTATCGGAAGTTCATTAGAAATTTTAGTGGAATTTTTACACCAATGTTAGATACGGTGAAGAAGAGAAACAAGTCTTTCAAGTGGATAGAATAAGATGAGAAAGGTTTCAGGATATTGAAGGAGAAGATAACAAAATAGTTGATTATGGTCTTTCCAGATTTTGGGAAGACATTTCAAGTACGATACGATGCTAGTGGAGTAGAAATTGGAGCAGTCTTGAGCCAGGACAATAAAACTATTTCATATTTTAGTGAGAATTTGAATGACACCAAGAGGAAGTACTTCACATATGATAAATATTTTTATGCAATAATTCAAATTCAACATTTCAGACATGTATCCTTACAAGGAAGATGACACCAAAGAATCAGAAGATCAGAAATAAATCCAGTGGGAGAAGAAGATGCATGTAGCATAAAATCTGCATATGGAGAAGATCATAGATCAGAGGATTGGTAAGAAGACCAGAAGAAAGACTTATTTTGAATATTTGGTAAAGTGGAAAGGACACCCAACAGAAGATGTCAGTTGGGTAAATGAAGCAGATATTCAGAAGCATGGAAAGTCAATGTTAGAGCTCATGGACAGGAGTCCATGAATTTTTGTCCAGAGGAGTATGATGCAGGAGCATTGTCATCAAAGCACAAGTGGATGATAACTCAGCGTCCTGGCATGCATTTTGAAGTGTTTTTGAATTTAAATATGGCATGTCACAAATTTATCTTGAAAAGATTGAAACTAAAGTAGATCTTTAATGTTTATAGGTTGAACCATTGCATGAGATCGATGGAGATTGTATGTTCTTTAATGTAGTAGATGGTAGTATAGATCTGAAGCATTAACTCTTATCTATATGTACTGGTCATTTATTGTAATAAGCCTTAGTAGTTGAAAGATTTTAATTTGATAGGATATCACTAAGGTAGTCAAAGGGAAAAGATCTATGAGATCTTTTGTATAAATAAATGTATTCTTTCCCAAATGAGGTTGTTGATAGTTGTTAATAGCTGAGAGTTGAGGTTGCTAAAGAATTTGTATTTGTTGAAGTTGTTGAAGCTTATCAGAGTTTTATGAGCCCATTTACATTTCATTTGAATGATTATAACAAAGAAGAATTGATCCAAAATGTTTGGTGTTTCTATTACTGTGTCTATCTGAATGAATGAATGGTAGGCTTTTTGTTTATTTTCATTTCTCTGCTATTTCTTGTTCTTTTTTTATGAATGCATTTACATGGTTGAATGTATGAATATGTGAGGATTAGATAAGATTCAATTGTTTATCTTCTACGAGCTGTTTCTAGAAGTGCATAGTGTATGCAAGGTGTGCTTTGACATAGTATGTTTCAATGCAGAAGCTCAGGAGAGATAACGTGGAGCTTTGCATGTAAGGTGTGCATATTTTCTAGAAGGTGTGCATTTATAGAGTCCTTTTGAATTAAATATCAGGAGGAATAACTTGAAGTTTACTTGAAAAATAGTGTAAAGAACGGTTTCAAGGTGTGCACAATTGCTCACAAAGAATTTGAGTCATGGAAGAAGACATGTCACAAGGTGTGCACATAGTCAAAATTTGACCAAGTGTCGAAGAAACGCTCTGAGGAGTTTAGAGGTTTCGAGTAAGAACAAGTTCATAATAGGTAGTGGGCAAGAATTATTCAATAGGGAGGAGCCCTTTAAGATTCCCCTAATTAGCGAACAGGATCCATTCCAAGGAAGCGAGATCCTTCCAGATCGTTAGATCTAGGAGAGTTGCATGAAGGTTAGCCTTGGAGTCCCCTTCGACAATTCATGAATTCAGAGGTTTTAGAAGTGTTTAAAGAGTGGGGATCACTGAAGTCCCAAAGTCATGAGTAAATCCTAGTCATCGATATCGTGGAGGATATGTGCCAGTAGATCAAAGAGTCCAGGAGATAACACTCGAGAGGATTTGAGTGGAGCAAAGAGCCATTGTCACAAATTCGTGAAGGATGAAGAGATCTCGACCGTTGGATCCAGGAAGGACATGTGGCAGAGATCCACATGTTTTAGAAAAAGAGTGCTTCAGAGAAAATTCTATGTGGAGTGTGGAGAACTCCTGAAGCCCATTGTCACGAAGGGGGTCTATTCTAAAGTCATAGCCCGTGTTCATTTTGAAGAAGAGTCTAGCATAAGAGATAATACTCATAAATTGGTGTTCTCAAAGGCATCGAAAAATGGTTGTGAGAGAAATTTGAACCTGTTGGGTAACATCAAGGGACTTGTGTAAATTAGAGTCTGGGTCTTTAGAGGCCTGAAGAGATGATTCAACTCAAGTTTTTGAAGATCCTTCATCAAGAGTCGAGCAACCTCGAGGAGAGAAGTGGGGTCTGTGTCAATAAATGTCTCAAATAGATATAATATTTATTCCAATATTCTCTTCTATGTTTTATCTTTCCAATGGATTTTGAATCAGCTCATTCGGACATTCCAATCAAAAGTTATGATAGTTTTAAGTGAACATACCTTTGAAACCATGATTTGAAGTTTGTCCTCTATCAACCTTCCTTTTGAGGTATCTCTACAATTTTAACCCTTCAGAGTCTAAAATTGAAACCTGTAGTACTCTGAAATTACTTCTCTGCAATTCCACAGGTCTGACCAAAATTGTATGTGCCAAGTGGAAGTTATGGTAACTTCCCCACACCTTGCTTATTTTCGGCCTTTCCAGGAGAGTGAACTTTTACAACGTTCCCCGCACACAATAATTGATATAAATTCTGAAAAATTATACCAACAATACTACATAAGGTCCACGATCTAATTCAAGTGGTCTCACACAATTTGGATCTCCTATGAATACGTTATATGACTTTTTTACCCGAAACACTTGTTTGAGACTAGTCAATAAGACTAGTCAGATACCCTATCTTCCACAGAGTGTAACTCCAAAATTACAAAGAAACAAAAGCTGAAATTCATACCAAAAGTACTACGACTTTTAAATATCCTCCAATTTTTGCCTTCAGAAGTGGCCCCGAGAAAATTTTATAGGAAAAAGGATAAAATGGATTTATTGAGGAAGAAAAACCCTAGGATCAGTGCTCTGATACCAAATGTAATGACCCAAATGCTTACAAATATCATAAAATAACAAAATTACACATCATGTACAAAATGTGAGTGTGGAGCAGAACTACAATATTGCTAGTTTACACAATAGCTCCTTAAAGAATAAGGGAACCCCTTCCAAATAACCAAATACCTTTCATACTTCACAATTCACATGTCCAATAATGAATACATGATCTCTTATATATAGTTGTTCACACTTTCACATGAGGCCCTTTTACTACTAGGCTGGCCCTATTACATATATATTTACACATTACATGTACATTAATGCCCATATATTCCCCCTTATGGGGTCATATCATATACATTTAGCCATATATATACCCCCCTTAGGTCATAACACAAACCACTTAGAATAGTACTTTTATCCTTCAAATTGTTTTTTATGATTTTATTTCCATCTTTGTCCATTAGGTGAGTGGTAGGTGTCGTGTATCCATCTACTACAACTTTCCATACATCAAATCCATGTTTCTGTAAAAATGTTTTCATCCTTCTATTCTAGAAGGAATAATTATGACCATCAAACATTGTCACTCCATTCTTAGTGCAATCCATGATCTACCTTCCAGTGGTTAGACTGGTTCTAAAGGAACCTGCTCTGATACCAATTGTTGGAATACTGAGAGGGGGGATGAATGAGTATTATGCACTTCTTACAACTTTTTACCAGAATATCTAAACATCAATTCATCAACAATTTATCACTTATGATTTCATTCAAGATATTATGAACCATTCCATTCAACAACACATAACCACATATACACAGTACAAAAGAAGTTTACATGGAAACCCAAATGGGAGAAAACCATATAATGGTTTCTTATATTTCAGAATATTACATTCATAGGAAGCACCAACTTCCATAATTCTCCATCACCAACTGGAAGGAGGCTTCAACCCCCTATTTACAGGCTTCAACCTGAAGGAATCTACAACTCCCTGGATTTTCTAGCTCCAACTGGAAGGAGGATATGATCCTATGATTTACAGGCTCCAACTTGAAGGAAGCTCCAACTCCCTATATTATCTAACTCCAACTGGAAGGAGGATGAAACCCCCTTTCCTTGTCCCTTCGTTCATGCCTGAAATATGTAGACTCAACCTATCACTGGTAATAAACCTATCAATTCCAATGATAATCGACTTTTCATTGTAACTATCACTAATACTGATATATCATCATCATCAAACCAGATACATTCATGTAACCATATGTCCAAAATCACCATGAATATCTCTCAAAACATATTCCAAACATCACCAAGATGTGCAATAAATCATGTTCCAAGATGTTCCTCAAGAAAGTGCCATGATATTCATTATAAACCATAAACCATGTACCATAAATATACCTCAAATCATATGTCCAACATCACCAACATATTTCTCTAGTTATGTGCCAAAGAATCTCCAAGATATGCCTCAATCATATACCATAACATGAATATGGAACATTTAGAGAACATATAAAGACATATCATTAATCATGTAGCAATATGATATATAAGATCACATACTTGCAGACCTTCCTCAACCTTTTTATCAATAGAGAAACATCTTCATTGATCTTTCCTTCAACCTCGCTCGACAAAACTAGGCATTGGGCAGTGCCTAGCCTGACAAGTTTTTTGTAACCAATGAGGTCCTTTCAGGATGACCCATACTTGAAATGTGAGGGTGTGATCAATTAGGGTATTTAGAAACCCTTATCCTTCTAAAGATCTTAAACTTTCTCCCTTTGCACTCCTTCACTTCCTCAGTCTCACTAATAGATCACATCATTGCTTGATGACTTGATTAAATGAGAGTCTCTTTGATGTGTATTTATACCTTTCCAATTACCTCCCTTTCCTAACTTTAGGTCCAACCTATGAATTTTAGTTTCAACAAATTTTCTCCTTTAATTAATTTTGGGGCCGACTTGTAACTTCTTATTCGTATATCTGAAGCTTATTGACCATACTTCATAGATTCATATTTAAGAGGGAATAACTCTTCAACTATGAGGAACCATGTGGAATTCCACCTACCATTGGAAACAACATGACGAGGACTATCCATCCATGAGATTTTTGAATGTATTTGTAAAGTTCATCGTCCTCTTTTTATTCAAACAACTAATTTGGGCTTCATGACCACATATCTGGGATTATTGTACACTTCTTCAAGCATATTCCCGTGAGGGCCATGCTTAAATATACGCCATAAGGTGACCACTTTGGATACTTCTTCAATATACCCATTAATTCTAGAGGCTTCTAGACTTCTTATATAGTTGACTTCAATGACAACCAATTTTCCAACAGTTTACTTCATTTGTCGATTGTGGTGAAGGTTACAAATGCATGGAAGTTAAGGTTCTAAGGCCACTCTCTTCGGATTGATTCACACATTAAGGGAATCTCTTGACATATTAACAGTCCTTGGACTCCCTTGTCTTCAGACACTTTCACAACCTTCCATCCAGACCTCTGACAGATTCACTACTTGCATCAATGGTCCAAGACTCACTAATACCACTCTCCAAAATATCAACGGTTTTCATTGACTCAGATCTCCTCCCTGTCGAAGTCCCAACATATCCTTGTACTAGGCCATTCTAACAACCTCGTCTTGTAGCCAACAATCAAGATCTTCTTGCTATGTTGATCCAATGGATGAAAATTCTTCTAGCTTAAACAATGGTTTTCTTCATGGTACCGGTCTAAGTTAGGACTTAACCAGTTCATAATTCCTCTTGGGTATTTTCTAATATTCCATCAGACCTTCAAGAGATCAAAACCGAAGTTAAAACCAACCAAGGCCTTCCATTCTGAACTTGGATAAATATTTTCATGTCTAGCAAAATTTCCATCCAAGACAGGAGGTTTTCACGGGACTTCCCTACACAAGGATTCCCAAACCCCAACCTACATAGGGCTTCCCAAACCCCAGGCAATCCTATCACTTCACAAATGAATATTTTTTCCATATTCTATAAACTTTCATCTCAAGAGTAGGGGTTTCACATAATAGAGGCCCTTTGAATCCACACAGGGACCCTCCTCATGATACACCAAGGAATCTCCTATTTCAATTTTAGGGTGAATATTTTCTTCATATCTTGCAAGCTTTCCATTCAAATACTTGTAGTCATCACAAGAATACACCCTACCCTCATACTAATTCCATGGGTTCATAAGACTATTAGATTAACCAGGGGGAAAAAACATAAATATTTCATTTTACTTAGGAATTTATCCATTCCTTACATACATTCACATTTTCCATTTAAACCATTAAAAAACAAATTTATATTATTAAATGTGCATCAAACATATCGAGTTAAAACATGTATCTATTTAGTGAATTTCAACATCCAACCAACTGAGAGACGACACCTTTCCTCCCAACCTTAGGATGTGTTTTAGATTTCCTTCCTACAACGTCCCACCCCCATACCAAGACATGATATCACAAGGGGATTTATTCAGTTGATTCTCATATCTAAAATTATCTAGGAAGGTTACTATCCTTCCTCCAATGGAAACAGTATAATTCACCCTCTTCCCACTAAGTTCAGAAATTCCACAGGTTTATCATGTACCCTCCTAGCTGGATTTCCTCTACACAAGGGAGTATATTCTTTACTACAGAGTCCCTTAGCGACCTACCATTACCAATGCCAGTTTCTTTCCAATAGATACCAAGCTACAAGCCTCTGTTTCTCTAGTATGGATCTGGGTCTTTTCTGTTCCATGATGACCATTAATCTTTTGGACAAGCTTTCTATTATCTTCAAGAACAACTTTCCAATTTCTTCTATAACTCCGATATACACAAGTGAACACCTTTGTTCATTACACTGTTTGCTTGTGATTCTGCTACTCACTCTCTCTTTCTCAGGTTTTTATCCTTGATTCATCTCTACTTGTGTCTCCTCATTCACTTTTATGAGCTATTCTCCTTGCATTCTCCATGTTTCCTTCTTATGTGTGTATCGCATCTGGGTGATTTTTTTTCCACCATTGGCCCGTTTTTCCACCCAATCCTCAGGATTCCCATGGATTTTTTCAGATGCAACCTCTATTCAAGGATATGAATTTTAAAGGGGAAATCTAATGGATTTCCTTCTACCATGTTTTTTAGTTGACCCTTACCTCTTCAAGCGATCAGGTATGTCACCAATTATAACTACGTCAACCACCAAACCTACTTACCATAAATGATCACATTGCTTTATGCAGGTTCAAGTACGCTGGCAAGTGGGTATTTATGTATTGCAAGTATATGATGGCTTGCAAATAAATATTTCTATTTTCTTCATTGAAACACCTCAGCTCCACCACATTGATCCACTTCATCAATTCACACTTGTAATATCATGGCTAGTACTAAAGGATTTTCCCTCTTAGTTGGATATTTGGTGTTTTTATATTAATCAAAACATAATTAAAAGCTTTATAATCACATTACATGAAGTCTTATCATAATTACAGTCATGGGGAAAACAGGGTGTTACAGTGATACTTAAAATTTAAGAGATAATGTTTTTCTCATATATTACAAACATGGAACTCTATTCATGGATACTTAGCATTAAATGTGGAATGAAAATCAATGTGAAATACACACCAACACAATTTCAACAAAGGAAGAGAATAAAGGTAGAAAATGCAATTTTTAGCTTTAGATGGAATGGACAAAAAACAAATGTACAAAATTCTAAAGAAAAAATAGATTAAATGGAAGAGGTCAAGGTAAAGGATTTTTTAAGATAGAAGGAAGAAAATGCTTTCAAGGGAAAAGGTTAAGTATTTTTTGAGATAAAGGATATGGATTAATATAGGAAAGCCATTTACTATTATACATATGGAATAGAAAGACATGAATTATTTGAATGCCACATAGATAAGGTGTTTATAAAAATGATCCACATTCGCATAAGGAGAAATGAATAAGGAAAAAATTCAGAACACATACATTATATCAATGAATGAATTTGATGTTACAAGTATGACAAAACTAATGAAACAACAACATACACCATAGGAAGAGTGCTAGTTGCAAAAGAACATTACCAAAATAAAACATTGATAGTGGTAACCCAAAGAATACGGTATCTATAGAAATGATACAAAATTTGAATTTGGATTATTAGAACCATCCACAATTGTATAGATTGTTTTGGTTTTAAAAATGTTACAAAGTCATGGCCACTACCAAGTAATGTACAATGGAACACCATCCACAATAGTATATATTGTTTTGGTTTTAGAAAGGTAGTACAATTGTATAGATTGTTTTGGTTTTAAGAATGTTACAAAGGCATGACCACTACCAAGTAATGTACAATGGAACACCATCCACAATAGTATAGATTGTTTTGGTTTTAGAAAGGTTATAAAGGTAGTATAGTGGAATTTAGTATTGGAGAGTATCATCCTGATTTATTGTGCAATATCATAATACCATGACAATATCGCAAAAGCCTAATATACAAAAGGAAGACGAAATCCAAAAGAGTAAATTTTAGTTTTTTCCCATGAAAGATGAAGCATTGAAGGAAGTATTATTATTGTTAGTAAAAACATTTCTAAAATGAATTAGAGGACACAATAATGGTATGCCTTGTTTCCAAATAAGGTTGAGGAGCACATCTAAACTTGGAGGTTCCTACAAAAATCGGGAAGATGTTTGAAGAGTACATAGAAATAGTGAGATAACGTTTGCCAAATGGATTATATCTACTGAATTTTACATGTAAAACACATATTTTACTTGATAAGTTTGTTTATATGGTAAATTGTTAATAGGTTAAATTTATATGTTAATAGGTTTTAGGATTTTAATTGTTTCTAATACTATACATCGATATAGTAAATTTTAATTTTGAAAGTTTTCATTTAATTATTTATTTTAGTCATTTTTAATTGATTAACTAATTTTTTTTTATATAACATAGAATTGGTTTATTTATTATCAAGTAGTTAATTTTATTGTACTTGAAAATAAATTATGGTGTTGTAATGATAATAAGAATTAGAAAATTTTGATTTACTATATAAAGAGGCCATTAACTCTAAATTTAGAAGGAAAAAAATATTTTCTATCAATTTCTATCTTTAAGAAGAAATAAACAAACTTTTATGAGCTTCATAGTCAAATATAAAAGTGAAAAAAACTTAAAATACCATGAGTGGAAAAAAATTGCAAAATTTCCGATTCTAGAAAGTAGAAAACAAAAAGTATTCTTTATTGAAGTGGACAAAGTACACAATTATTAGATCTAATTTTCAAACATACT
>SNQJ01S0013350.1:36696-66825 GCA_010110895.2 Picea sitchensis | reverse complement strand
TTGGAGGACCCATGCTTGTATGTGGAATAATGAGATGAAGATCAAGGAAATTGTTGGTGAAACTATCCTAGATGGATAGTTCTTGTCATGCCTTTTCTGGTGGTATGTGGAATGTCACATAACTTCTCATGGTTTGAGAGTTATGGCCTTACGAAAATGAAGGACCCCCACATGAAGGCTTGAAGCCCCCAAGGTCAAAGAAGTCAAAGTGACCTGAAAGAAGAAATCATTATTTAAATGATAAAGTAAAGTGACAAAGTCAAGGTGGGTTAATTAAATAATAAAGAGAAGTGACAAAATCAAGAAATGATAAAATAAGGTGACAAAATCAAGGAATATTTAAATGATAAAGTATTGGAGAACCTTCTATTTATGGAAAGTGATTAACCCTAAAAATAAGGAAAATATGTTAAGTGACCTAGAAATGGGTTAAGTGACCTAAAAGAAGAAATCATTATTTAAATGATAAAGTAAGTTGACAAAGTCAAGGTGGATTATTTAAATAATCAAGAGAAGTGACAAAATCAAGAAATGATAAAGTAAGGTGACAAGATCAAGAAGGAATATTTAAATGATAAAATATTGGAGAAATTTTTATTTATGGAAAGTGGTTAACCCTAAAATAAGGAAAATAGGTTAAGTGACCTAGAAATGGGATAAGTGACCTAGAATATGAAAGTATAAATAAGATAGCAATGGTCTCTTGTAGATCATCCTTTTTGTGGATCAATGGAGAGCTTCTTGTGAGAATATTTTTTGGAGTATTGATGGAGAGACTCTTGTGAGAGCTTATTGAGAATTTTTGGTGTGGAACACTTGAGAACATTGAATATATATAGGTGATTGAGGTAACCAAGGATATCTAAGCCGAATTTTAGAAGGAAGGTGAATAAAAGAGGGCCGGAATTGAAGGGAGGATAAATTCTTTTCATGATGCTTTGTAAGGTATGTTATTTACAGGTCATCTCACCATTTTCGCTATAACATTTTTTCTCTAATGATTCAAAATGTAGAATAGATATTCCATTGAGGAAACATATCCAAGTATATGTGGTAAAAAAATTATCTTGTGGGTCGTTGTAGATTTGGATTTATACTCTGTGGAAAATATGGTTTGTGGCTAGTCCTGAAACTACTCAAAAACAGGTGTTTTAGGTAAAAACGTCACAACTTATTCATAACGGATCCAAATTAAGTGAGACCAAATGTGTTGGTTAGGGTACAGGATATAGTATGTTTTGTAAAAGTTTTATATCAATTCAACGAAAAAAAATTGCGGGCCATGCTCTACAAGGGCGCTCTCTAGAATAAGCCAAAATTCAGCAAGGTATGCCAATTTTGCTATAACAGATTTTCTGAGAGGTTCCAAGTAGTTCCACCTAGGGGAATTGCATAAAACACACTAAGTAACATTTTGTATCAGTTTCATATCTTTATTCATTACAAGTACATAGTTATGATTATTTCAAGTTGGGGTTGTTGACTAATCCAAAACTAGTCATGGTTGAGACAAACAGTTGATGAGTTGGCACATACATGAGATGTATAGTTTATGATGTTGGTACATATTGATGATTCATTGTTGATGATTATTTGAATAATGATTGGTATATACTTGGTACATGGTCGGATGCACTTGTTTATGGTACAATTTGATTACAGGTTGTTTGGCACAGGTTGGTGCATGGTTGATGCACTTGTTTATGTTGACAGATTGATATCTGTTGAAGATTGTTTCCTCATATTAGTTGGTTCTTTGAATGTAAGTTGAGTCTTGCATATAGAGTTGGTTCTCTTGTAGAGTTGTACTCTATTCAATTGTTGTTGAAAAACCCTCGGATTGAAGTCCATAATAAAAATAAAAATTGTACATACATCTTTTGTTCTTTGTGTTCCTTGTGGAGATGATTTTTTGATGATATGTTGCTGATATATGTTTTTGATATGTATTCACATCTAACTGATTATAAATGAAAACAATGAGTAATGAGCAAATGTTGAATGTTAACTAAGGATTTTTTGTGTAAGAGGGAAGTTTTGGGAAAAATATCCCCACACTCATTCACCCCCCCCCCTCTAAGTGTGGTAGGTGTGTCCAACACTTCTATGCCATAGAGTCCCTTGGGACATCTCACTTCCTTCCAAGGCTCCAACATGTGGTCAACTAGGAAATCTCTTGGCTAGGGACTCCAAGAATTCTCAGTTGTTTCAAGAGTGCTCACATCATCCTTCTCAAGGATCTTGAGAAAATTCCTCAATATGAAATTAACTTACATGCACATAGCCTACATCACAGGAATGCAACCTACATTTCCAACATAAACCCAACCTATTTCATGGATGCTCCCATACACAACATGGTTGCTTCTCTTTTCTAACACCTAGATCCCTCTTGTTGTCCTAAAATTTACTTGTAAAAACTCCCCTTTTTTCCTACTCAAATTTCCTTTTCTCTCATGCAATATTTGAATCTCACATTTCAAAAAAAATGGTTGTACTCAACCCATGTTGTCATAAATTGGTGAGATGACCTTTCCCACCAACCACTCTTACATGTATTTAGTGATGGGTTTGATAATCGAAAGGAGTTATTTACATTAATAACGAAATGGCTTGTATTATTAGGAAGGTGGAACCCTTTGGACCCCCTTTATCGTCCTCTCTTGTGGAATCATATTCCCCCAACATTTCCATCTCTCTTGTATCAAAATTAATGATTTATTTTTATTAATAATTCCAATATACAATTTACATAGTCCATCCCTCAACCTTATTGATCATTACAAGATATATGGCCCAAATCATACTAGCTCACTAGCATATTTCACAATTGCATAATTACATTACAATTTATGTGGGTTTAAAATTGGGATGTTACAATCCCCTCCCCATTATTTTTTCTTCGTACTCAATGCACATCACCCTGGAAGTGTACATACATATTACAATGTTAGGATCTTTGACCTAATATCACATAGGCACTCTATCACAAAACATATATACATAGGCACCCCGACCAAGACATATATTCATAGGAACTTCGACCTAAAAACCATACATAATGAAATCACTGTTTATAATTCTCGTAGAAATTCCAACCAGTAATCTCTCACACCCCTTGGTGTGCACAACCCAAGTAACTGTACCCCCTTATCTACTCCATAGTCCCTCAAGTTATCACTTCCCTTCTAGGGATCCAATGCAAATCAGACAAGAAGTCTCAGAGTTGTGACTCGAGGAACTCCAGTTGCAAAAACTTCATAGTTTATTGACTCTTACAAACATTCTAACAAAAAATATCTCATTCCCTTCAACCTGCACAACCTAAGGAAGTGTACCTCCTTCTCTACACTGCAATCCCTTGGGTTGTCCCACTCCCCTTCCAGGTCTCCAACATAGTTCATACATGAAGTATTATATTTGTGGATCCAGGAAATCTAGCTGCAACAACAAAGTCTCCAAAATTTTCAAAATAGTTGCAACTATACCTCCTTCATTACATCTGCCATCTCCCATTTTCTTTCTTCCAAGATGTAACTAGTCCCATAGAATTTTACTCATTCCATACTTTTTCTCTATATATGTATTTCCTTCGATGCCCTTCTTTGCAAGTACTTAATTCACATGTCTTCATTCCTTTAGTTGTTTCTAAAGAATCCATCAAGGAAATATATATGGTATAGTCATTATCATGCAACAATTCTCTTATTCACAAGAGTTGTCAACTATAAAACGTAAACTTGTATTCAAAAATAAGTTGTCAACATAATCCAATACTTATCTGCGTAGTTGTTTCTCTATTTCACAAATCTTCCAAGGGAAAGAATTAATCATATGACAAGCCCTCATGATTCCATCCACCATGTCATATAAATTCTTGAGTTGTATATTTCTATATTTCTTTCTATACTCACCATCCAAGCTTAGACATCCCCTTCACTGCTACAAAATCCCTCGGGAGATCCATCTTTCCAAGGCTTTCATGTTCAAGGAGAGTGGCAAATTACTACTATAATTCCACTAGTAGTCTGTAATCTATGGCATTCATAGGGTTCCAGTGTCATAACAATACCCTTCTTCCTAAGATTTCTAGTTTCAATAGTCATCATCTCATCTTTATCACACACATACATTCATCATGAGATATCATTGTAGTGATTTCAGTTATTAATTTCCAAATTTGTTCCATATAGGAAAAATATTTTATCAAGTATGAGATTCCTCTCATAATGAGTGGATCTTGTAGTAGTAGGTATCAATATTTTTTACGGGATTACACCATTTCCATATCCAATACCATTCTACTTGCAAGCTTTCTCAACTTTCATTCAACCAAGAAAATTGTCAATATTCATGCACATTGTCCTTTTATTGCAACATTTGCAACAACCCATTAAGTGATCTCAGAATTCTATTATACTATAAAGTCAATCATTTCCAGTTGTTAATCATATTAAATGGAACGAGACTATCATGATTTATACATTAATTATCTATCAAACTAAGGTTTTCATAATGTCATCAAACACTCTACCAACAAACCAATGTCCCAATACTCATGGTCACATTTGCACAATGCATCCTTACATCGACTCCAGAAAAAACACATATATATTTCATTCATTCCACTATGGTGAGTTGGAAGGTCTATCCAATGCCTCAACACATCACCAAAATACTTCCCTGTTACTCACTCAATCATTTGGATACCTTCCTCTTCAACCCATACACACCACCAGGAATATAATACTTTATTTCTCTTTAGTGTAGGAAAAGAGGTTTTTTTCCAAACATCAATTATAATTAGGAAGACCAATGAGCACTTATGTGGAACTATATCCCTTCCATATCCAACCACATAATGTCCACATACATGGATATCTATGCTAGAATCTATTTCTATAACATGAGTATGTCTCCTTAATTGACTTGGTTATGAATTCATAACCAATATAACATAACATTAAATTTCACATGACTTCATTCAAGAATTAAATAACCTTTATATATTCAAAGCCCTTTACCTTTACCACATCTAATGAAGTGTCATTATCATAATGCATATCACTTCAAATACTAAATTTTAACTGAGGGAACTCTTACCTCAATTCCCTTCAGCATTTATGCATCATAAGCAACCAAATACATACCTACATGGTTTTTTATCAAATTACTTGATGCTACATGATCCGTTGATATGATGTAGAATATCCTAGGACCCCTTCATCGACCTCTTGATCATTATT
Source organism: Picea sitchensis (assembly GCA_010110895.2). Classification (NCBI taxonomy): domain Eukaryota; kingdom Viridiplantae; phylum Streptophyta; class Pinopsida; order Pinales; family Pinaceae; genus Picea; species Picea sitchensis. Next base: position 61,579 of record SNQJ01S0013350.1, on the reverse strand, counting down.
TTTACCATCCTCATTGAATTTTTACCATCTTCATTTTTCTTCATACAAATGGTTGTCATATGAAGCAACAACATCATCAATACTTTAATCCAAGCTATAAACATTTTTCCTAGATATGTAATACATGCTTAGTCACATTCAACTATCATAACATCATTATTTCACATATATAAAGAAAACTAATGTGATATTCATTTCCGCTTAAACCATTGCATATCTGTATGCATCAAACATTCATTCTCAACATTCCTACTAGTGCATCTGCATTATATCTTTCCTATATATATTTTTCACGACTTCCAATATGCTCTTCAGTGCATATTTATTTCAGTTTTTCTGTTATAGGTAGTTTTCATTGAATCCCTCTGGATCCTTGCTACCCTCTGTATTCTCACTTTTCTCATCTATGCATCATTGTTGCCTGATCTGAACATTTTTCAACCAATTTGAACTAGTTCATATTGAAATTACAACAACTTTGTCCTATTGGCAACTTCCTCTATTTAGGCAATCATGTCCCAACTTTAATCTATCGGAACCTTCTAGCACATTGTAATGATGTACTCTATATGATTCCAAATTCTTAATTTTGTGGTATCGTCCAACCAGATTAACCATTATCTTTATGACATCCCTTTCCATTATCTCTAGTTGTCCATTGGATTTTCTCAAATTTTGAATACTTCTCTTCATTTCATCGTGTAATTTCGTGTGAAGCCTTGTTCTATCCACTTAATACCAAATTGCTCCCATTGCAATGCTATATTCCTCTATTGGAACTTTAAGGTGAATGGACCTTCATTATTCCATCCCTTGAATTTCTTTTAATTTGTACCCTTCTTTCACTATGAACTCTGATAACATAAGTGGATTTCCTAGTCTAAATATTTTTAGATAGACAAAGCTAATTCATAGTTAGCAATTATTTTTCTTACACATAGATATGACTCACCCATCCTATGAGTCACACATCACCTCATGATATTCACTTTATCTTTTGCATCAAGCTTTGCAACCATCATTACATTTATACCTTCAAGGCTATGGAGGCTTACATTACCTTCATGTGTCTATTAATGCCATTCTTTAATTGTTTGCTTCATGTTTTATGTGCGAATCCTTGTTGATTTGTCTTTGCAAGTCATTCAAAATCTGTAGCAACTAAATATTTTTTTTTCTCTACTCTTCAAGAGCCCTTATAAACCTTTCATTTGCTACTTTATATCTCTACACTTACTTATGTAATCTCTTCATCGTCTCAACTGACTCTACAAGCTCCACCCTGCTTCCATGTCGATTGGACCCATGAATTATGTTCTGCTATAAACCCTCAAAATATTCATCTATTGTAAGTTTTAAACCTATGAATTAAATAAATGCATACATATTCTTAAGCAAAACAAAAACTAATCAATGTCTGATACACACAATACACAGAGATTTACGTTGGAAACCCTTAACTGGGAGAAAACCAACCTTCCTTGGTGCAGCACCTTTCAACTCTTCATTGTATTAATTTCACCATACACAATACAATATATACAATATTTTAGGTATTTTGTAGCTACCAAAACCATAATCCCTTAATCCATGATTAATTTAGAAAACTGCTAAAAATAGAAAAATCCGCTAAAATAGCAAAAATTGCCCAAAAACAATTTTGGGGTGTTGCACGTAACCAGAGGGGGGAATCCTATCCCCCCCTAGGACCCCCCAGGAAAGCGCCCGATGCACATGACACAAAGAGAAAAGGTAGTTTGTATTTTCAGACTCAGTTGTCAAATCTGACGCACCCACACACACACATGCAAAGAATATAACACATACCCAACATCTATGACATGTGATATTCTTGTTACCAAACCCCTGACATAACACTCTCTTCTTGACTGTTCCCCTAATTATCAACAATACAATATTATTACAACTCAACCCCTTTTCATTTCCAAGATATTTTCACTCTAAATGTTCCTCTATACTTTTGTATAGGCACCATCACGAGCATCTACAGTCATCCTTACCTAATACTAACATTTGGAATGTACCTCCATCATTTCAATTTTTTTTTCCAAAATTAACATTGTTTCAAAATCTTTCATATTAAGCAATTTCATGGTTCATAGAATCCAATTGTTTTTTTTTCTTGCATCTGTATGAAACAACCTAATGCTTCCTTGGAAAAATCAACCCTTCTTTCATATTTTCCTCTGGACTACCTTTTCAATTACTATACTCACACTTTGATCTATCTTCTAAGCTAAAAGTTATGGCTTTATGGAATTATTTCTCCTTTTGCACTTGTTTCACTAGTACAATTAATCTCAAGGACTAATTCTTGCCATTTGTAGAAAGAAATATGGAAAATACTAGAAAAACTTTTACATCAGGTGATGATTGTATTCTTTATTGTGAATATACAACAACTTGCATATTCAAGATTTGATTCTCCATTTAACTTCTTCATCAATATGGATTTTCCAACATTGTCCTTTTTTCATTTCCTCCATACTTGATTATTTTTAGCAAAAATGGCTATCTCCCAAACGAAGAAAAAATGGGAAAATTTATCCAAGGAAACATTGTGTGCATTGATGAGAAGGAAAACTTGAAATTAAATAAATTTTGTTGGATTGGTGATATGGGGTCCCTTTTCCTCCTCCGAAGATCTTGAAAATCCCCAAAAGGTGGCCTGAAATAGTGGATTTTCCCCTATTTTGGCACCTCCACTCCAAACTCTTTGAAATTTGGCCAAAATACCATCTACATATCTTCATGCTTGATTTTTGTATTTATCGTAAAAAAATCATCTTTAGTTGGATCTTTGTCACTGAGTACCACCCTACTCTTCAAAAACTACTAATTTTTGTTTTCCGGAAAATTGAAGTAGAATTGACCAGTGTCCCTCACTAGCACTTTTGTATCCGTCCTCACTACAAACATGCTCTTTAAATTTCATTTGATTATGAGTTGAAATACTCCTATTATGGCCAAAACAAGTTTTTGGCTCCATACTTTTTTTTATATTTTCCATATTTCTCCCTCTCTTTCCTTCTCTTCTCTTATCTTCCACTCTTTCTTCTCTTCTCTTCTTTTCTCTTTTCTTTTCCCCCTCTCCTTTATCATTCCCTAGAATTATTTTTTGTAGAAATTTTCAATACAAATCAAGTATTTCATGGGATTCTCTTGATCTAACAATTATATTCCACTGTTAAATACATAATCGCTTCTACTAATATTCTTGCAGAAATTAAACCACGATCATAAAGTGAAATATCAAGAACACATAACACATACGTTTTTCAAGGAAAGGGTAAAGATAAAAACCCCACTATCATATATTATGTATATCATGGATCATGAAACAATATCATACAAAAATATAATCCAAGAGATCTCAGTACAATACAATCATATCACATTGTCATACAAAACTCAACAAATACATGTGCCAATTCTGTCTCCAGACAGCCTGCCTCCTCTGCACAATCCCTGCAATTAGAATTCTCACAATGAATTCGAATTGCCTAGTTTGCACATGCTCATGAGCATATCCACTGCATGTGTGATTGCATGAGTGTACTTCACTCAAATCACAATTGATAGCCAAACTGTCCCTTTCACATGTTATCTCAACTAGGTCTCCATTGGATCTGACATGCATGTAGTTAACCGTGGTGAATCTTTAGTTGCATGTGAGTTCACTAATTTGAATTAATTAATAATTAATTCACTAAACTCTCACTAGTGTAAGTTCAATTACAACTAGTACAACTGGGCTTAATTCACTTAACTACACTTATAACTCTATTACAACATCAAGTCACCTCCATGTCTTACCAACCAACCTTTGAACTCGAACTTCCCATAGTTAACTGATTTTCCATTTCAGTTAATTATTTCAAGTAATTATGAGATAATAGATTAATATTTATTGTCCAATTTATTTAAGGGAAAAGTAAATTAGACACATGTTTCTTGTTGACTTTTCAACACTCCCTCTCAACAAGAAAGGAATTATCCTTCACCCCAATCCTATCTCTATGATATTCGAATTTGCTCCTGGTGAGTGCTTTTGTCAGAATGTCTGCATCCTGATCTTCTGTAGGAATTTATTGAAGCAACATGATCTTCCGCTGCACACAATCTCTGAGATGATGATACCATATATCTATATGCTTAGATCTATCATGAAACACAGGATTAATCGAGAGTTTAATGAAACTCTGATTATCACAATGAATCACTGTCAGATCTAAATGAGGACCAAACAAACCAATCAATATATTTCTCATCCATATAGACTCACATGCAGCTTGACTCGTTTCCATGTATTCCTCTTTCATTGAACTAAGTGCCACGGATCTTTGTTTCTTGCTATACCAAGAAACGACTGTAGATCCGATACTAAAGATCCCCCCTAATGTGCTCTTTATGTCCGTTGGGCTACCCGCCCAATCTGCATCTGTGAAGCCATGCAACTTCACCTCATTCATCTATCTGTACTATAATCCATACTCATATGTTCCCTTTAGATATCTCAGGACATGTTTACCCTCCTTCCAAAATAGTTTGGTAGGATTAACCATCGCTTGACTTAGCTGGTTAACCGCATAGAAAATGTCTGGTCTCGTATTCACTAAATACATTAGCAAACCCACTAACTGTCGATAGACAGTAGCATCCACTACCTCTCTAGAAGTAGCATACTCTTTCCTCCAGTTTCTTGGAAGAGGAGTATCCATGGGTTTGCATCCCTCCATGTGAAACTTACCCAGTATCTCCCTTGCATACTTGCCTTGAGACACAAAAATTTCACCATCTTCCTGCTATATTTCCAATCCAAGGAAATAATGAAGAAGGTCCAAATCCTTCATCTCTAACTCCTTTGCAAGGTCCTCCATGCATGAGTGTATCACCTGCTCATCACCAGTCATTATGAAATCATCAACATAAAGAAAAATGATTAAAATCTTACCCTCCACCACTGATTTGTCGATCGGTCTTGGGACAATTTCCCATGCACTGTTTTTGACAATGGATTCATACTCCTCTTCCATAGCATCAACCCAAGTGGGGTCCTACACTATTTCATGAAAGGAAGATGGTTCAGTCACAATACATTTTCTCATGAGAGCCATGTATCTAGTAAATCTATCAGGAGACTATCTTTGTCTGTGTTGTGAAGTAGGGGATCCTACATTCTATGCAACATCTAGTCTCAATATGTCATCTTCTATGGTGCACTTTCTGCCATTTTTGATGGATGGCTCTTCTTGAGTGGTTTCCTCCACTACATGAACCTCCTCATGTGGCTGATCCACATATTGAGACTCATCTTTGGGAACCAACAGTTCCTCCTCTACATGCAATTCTAGCTACCTCTCAAGCGACAACCGCATGGCTTTCCCCTCATCGAATTTTATATCCCTTCGCATAATAGTCATATTACTGTTAGGAAAATACACACGATAATTATGGGGTGTTTCTGTGTACCCCACAAATATCCCAATTTCAGCAGTCGGTTCCATCTTTTTCCTGGCATCCTTGGTCACATGCTCATAAACAGATGAGCCAAAAATCTTAAAATGAGAAACATCAGGTTTCTTACCAGTGAAGGCTTCTTCAGGTGTACTCATACCAAGTACTCTATGAGGACAACATTTTTGCAGATAAACTACAGTATTGCATGCTTCTGCCCACAAATGCATTGGTAGGCCCTGATCATGCAACATCGCTCGTGTTGCACCCACGATCATTCCGTTCTTCCTCTCCGCGACCCCATTTTGTTGTGGGTTATGAGGCACTATGAGTTCTCTTTGAATTCCTTCTTTGCTGCAGAAGTCCTTGAATTCATTAGAGATGTATTATCCACCATTATCGCTCCTTAGAGATTTCACTTGCTTCCCCGACTCTTTCTCCACCAATGCTTTAAACTCACAAAACATTGAGAATGTTTGATCCTTCTTCTGCATGAAGAATATCCATCATTTACGAGAAAAGTCATCAACAAAAATAACATAATACCTATGTTTTGTTGTTGAATCAGCCGAGAATGGTCCATACACATCTATGTGAATTCTCTCCAGGATCACCGAAGCACGGTTCTCCTTTTCATGAAAGGTGGACTTTACATACTTCCCCAGGGTGCACCCCTTTCACTGATCTAACTGAGAAAGTGTTCCCATTGGAAGTACAATAGATATTTGTTGCATGATCTTCAAGGATCCATGATGAAGATGGACCAATCTCTTGTGCCATAGTTCACCCTCATCCTGGCTCACCACTTTTTCTGCCTTGCCCACCATGGCACCACAACCATCTACCTCCAGGATGTAGAGATTCTTAACTTGAATCCCTATCTTCTTGACTTGACCCATTTCTTTATGTCATAGATAGGATTTTCCACCACTGAAAGTAACATCATAGCCTTTGTACTCAAACATTGTGACTGAGACTAGGTTTTTCTTCAGACCTAGAAGCATAACATTTTTCAATTGAAATAGTTTACCTAACTCCCTCTGAAAGTTAATGGTACCAATACCAGTTGCATTGTATCGTTCATTGTCACCCATCTCTATATGCATTCTGAGATCTTTCTTCACCAAGTCACTGAAAGACTCTTTATCTCCCGTCATGTGGTAGGAAGCACCACTATCCAAATACCACACTGGTCCCGATGCACTTGAAGCCATGCATGTGATCAAAGAGAAGTCAATTTCAAATTGCAATACAAGAGCCTCACTAGTTGTAGCTCAAGAAACCATCTTGTTCTTCCTCTTCTGTGGACAGTTAGTAGCGAGATGCCCATGTTCATGAGAGTGAAAACACTTCACTTTGGACAAATCTATCTTCTTGAATTTAGACTTGGATTTTGAATGGAATTTCTTCTCTTTCCCTTTCCTTGCCTTGGCAATCAAAGAAAAATTCTCCTCATCATCACGCTTTGATGAAGATCCATATCTGGTGTTTTTCCTGAACTCCTCTTGCACTAGATCCGACCATAGTCGTTCCCAATATGGAAATGTTTCCCTTCCATTGACAGAGTCTTGATAACTGTGCCAACTCTTGGGAAGTCCTAGGAGAGCCAATATCACCAAATCATCAGGAGCGACTGTTATTCCTACACTTCCAAGATCATCCCTACATTGGACAAACTTCGTGAGATATTTTGGAATGGAGTCGCCCTTTTCCATCCTGATCTTCCTGAGTTTATCTTTGAGCACCAATCTCCTATGGTCACTGCTGTTTTGGAACAGATCCGTAAAAACCTTCAACATTGCATGTGGTGTGTATTTCCCATGGAGACTTGAGACAATGTGGTCTCGTACTCCCTCCAATAGAATCCTCCTCGCCTTTGCCACTTTCTTTTTCCATGCATCAAGATTTGTAGTGTTTGTCGCATTCAGATTAGGAAAATCTTTGTCAATGTATTCCTTCAAGCCATTGTCTTTGAGTACTACTTCCATCATGTCCTTCCAAGAAATGTAGTTCGAGCTTCCCTTGAGTGCATACTCCAACCTCAAGCCATTGAAATCCATTTCGATCTTGAATCAAAGGTACCACCAAGAAAGTCCTTCTGCAAATTCGAATGTTATCCAACCACAAACTCAACTGATGCAATCCCTCTTTCTCTGGGAGGTTCTCACCTCACTTGTGTCTAGACTGAGGGAAGTTTTCACCTCACCTATGTCTAGCTTGCGAACTCTTGGAGGGAGTTCGCATTGTAATGCATAGTGGGGTGAGGGAGGTTCACACCTCTCCTTTGAGCAGCCTGTGAAAATCTTAAGGAAGTTCACACCTCTTCTTTGAGTAGGGTGCGAGAATTTCTTCTCTTTGAAATGTGTGAAGTTTTTAGTACTAAGGTTCGCACCTTGCTAGAGACGAGACCTACGAGATTACTATTATTTTCTCACCTCACTTTCATGGCTCTGTGGCTCTAATACCATGTAGAAATTTTCAATATAAATTAAGTATTTCCTTCGATTCTCCTGATCTAACAATTATATGCCACTTTTAAATACAAAATCACTTCTACTAATATTCTTGTGGAAATTAAACCACGATCACAAAGTGAAATATCAAGAACACATAACACAATTTTTTTTCCGGGAAAGCATAAAGATAAAAACCCCACTATCATATATTATGTATATCATGGATCATGAAACAATCTCATACAAAAATCTAATCCAAGATCTCTCAGTACAATACAATCATCTCACACTGTCATACAAAACTCAACAAATACATGTGCCAATTCTGTCTCCAGACAACCTGCCTCCTCTGCACAATCCCTGCAATTAGAATTCTCACAATGAATTCGAATTTCCTAGTTTGCACATGCTCATGAGCATATCCATTGCATGTGTGATTGCATGAGTGCACTTCACTCAAATCACAACTGATAGACAAACTGTCTCTTTCACATGTTATCTCAATTAGGTCTCCACTGGATCTGACATGCATGTAGTTAACCGTGGTGAATCTTCAGTTGCATGTGAGTTCACTGATTTGAATTAATTAATAATTGATTCACTGAACTCTCACTAGTGTAAGTTCAGTTACAACTAGTACAATTAGGATTAACTCACTTAACTACACTTATAACTCTATTACAACTTCAAGTCACCTCCATGTCTTACCAACCAACCTTTGAACTTGAATTTCCCATAGTTAACTGATTTTCCATTTCAGTTAATTATTTCAAGTAATTATGAGATAATAGATTAATATTTATTGTCCAATTTATTTAAGGGAAAAGTAAATTAGACACATGTTTCTTGTTGACTTTTCAACATTTTTTGGTGCAACATATCTCACCACCAATACATTTGGCCCATTTTTTGATATCATTTTGATGCCCATCCAACTGATTCTCATCTGGCTTCCAACAAACTCACTTTCCAGATATTAATCGAACCACTTGCTTCACACTCTTGACACTCTAATCATCTGTCAGAATTAAGACATAAGAAACTTTCATGCCTCATGTATGGAAATTTTTGTACGAAACAAGTGTTCATCTCACATTATCATCGTTAGTCCAACAATAACATGATTGTTGAAATGTCAAAAAATATATCACCCACGTGTCATATTCCATGAAACCATCACCAGAGAACTCATCGTCGTTCAACCGATGGATTTGGTCATAACTCCAAATTGGCAATGCATAAGAACTATTGGAAAGTTGGGATCGTCAGACGCAGTTGTCGAATCTGACACTCCCACACACACACATGCAAAGAATATAACACATACCCAACATTATCTCATGTGTTGTTTCTTTGAATACAAGGGTTCATAGGATTACATAGTCAACAATCTAGGGAAACAATTCAAATTGTTACTCTACACCATGAGAACTTCTCTGTGGTCACAGACTTTGTCAATGAATCTACAACATTCTTAAAAGTGTCAACCTTTTCCAATAACACCTTATTTTCTTCAACCATGTCTCTCACAAAGTGATACTGAACATCAATATTTTTTTTCTTTGAATGATAAGCAAGGTTCTTTGCAAGGAATATTGCACTCTGACTATCACAATATAATCTCATTACTTATTGTACCAACCCAATACTTCAACACAATCTTTGTAACAATACTTCTTCCTTTTTTGCATGAGTGGATGTCATGTATTCAACTTTTGTAGTTGAGAGTTCTACTACAACCTTTCTTTTGCTCATCCAAATGATTTCTCCTCCAAATAGTTTAAAAACGTACCCACTTGTAGATCTTCTGCAATCCATATCTCCAGCCTAGTTTGCATCAAAAAACCCATGTATGTCCAATACATTGTCCAATATTGTTCTTCCTTGGAAGCACAACACATAACTGGTAGTGCCACACAAATACCTGAAGACCCTCTTTATTGTTTTCTAATGCTCCTTTCATGGTTTTGACATATACCTACTCAAAACTCCCATTGCATGTGCAATGTTCGGTCTAGTACAAACCATTGAATACATCAAATTTACAACTGCACTGGCATACAGAACATGGGACATGTCCTCTTCTTCTTCCTGTGACTTGGGACACTGATATGAAGATAATTTTACACCTATAGGAATAGGAACCTTGGCTGGTTTACTTCCATGCATATTAAACCTCTACAATATTGTCTCAACATATTTTCTCTGATTCAACCAGAGTTTGCAGTTTTCACGATCTCTTTTAATCTCCATTCCCAGGATGAAGTTAGAAACACTGACATCCTTCATGTCAAATCTGGAGGATAGTTGTGATTTCACCTCCTTGATAGCATCCATGTTATTTCCTACCAGCAGCATGTCATCAACATACAACACTACATAAATAAAGTGATTACCAACCTGCTTGGAATATACAACGATCAAACCTTCTTCTCACAAATCCCAGTCCAAGGATGTATGTGTCAAACGTTTGGTACCACATCCACGGTGATTGATTTAGACAATATAGTGACTTATTTAGCTTACAAGCCCACTCTTTCTTTTCCTTCACTATAAATCCTTCTGGTTTCTTCATGTAGATTTGTTCTTCCATGTCCCCATGTAGGAATGATGTCTTCACATCCATCTATTCCACTTCAAGATAAAAAGAAACAACAATAGATAAAAGAAATATAATAGAATTTAACTTGGAAACACGAGACAAAAACTCACCAAAGTGAATTCCCTCCGGGGAATAACCTTTTTCTATTAACCAATATTTGTATTTCTCCACTTTTCCTGTTGCTTTAAACTTCTTCTTAAACAAGCATTTGCTACCAACATATTTTATTCTTGCTGGCAATTCAAGTAGATCCCATGACTCATTCTTATCCAAGGCATCCATTTCTTCAATCATAGCCTTCTTTCAGAGTTTACTATCCTTTGAATTCACTACTTCCCTGACAGTTCTAGGATCATCATCAGTAATAGATAAAGAAAAATTAGAATGAAAATCAAGTGGACTATACCTTTCTAGTTTCCTTATTTCCCTCACTGATATCCTCAATAATGGGGTGTGAGGTTCTTCTTCTTCTACTTCATCTTCTTCAATTGATTCATATTTTTCATCATCCAACTCAAACTCTATTTTCTCAGGTTATTTTTTCCTTGGTAGGAATTCCTATTTGGGAACATCTTTCACCTCTCTAAAAACAACATCATGATTGTAAACAATCTTCTTAGTTTAAGGGTTCCAAAGCTTATAACCTTTCGCACCGTATTTATAACCAATAAACATACACTTTTCAACTTTATTATCCATCTTACTCCTATTTTCCTTTGGAACATGTACATAAGCATAAAAACTAAACACTCTAAGATGTTCAAGAGATGGTTTCTTACCAGTCCATACCTCATGTGGAGTTTTATCATCCAACGCTAATGAGGGTGATTGATTGACCAGGTAACATGTTGTACCCACTGCCTCTACCAAGAATTCCTTTCCTAACTCAGCACCACTAAGCATGCTCCTTGATTTTTCCATCAGTGTCATGTTCATCCTTTCTGCAACTCCATTCTATTGAGGTGTGTATGGACTAGTCTTTTTACTTGATATACCACACTTCTTACATAATTCTTTGAATTCATTTCCGCAGAATTCTCTACCATTATCTATCCTCAATACCTTTATTTTTTTCTCTGTCCGATTTTCTAACAAACCCTTAAACTCTTTAAATTTATCAAATACTTCAGATTTCTTTCTAAGAAAATAAATCCATGTGTTCCTTGAGAAATATTCTATGAATGAAACATAATACACATATTTACCTAGTGATGGAATAGTCACAGGTCCAAACACATCATTGTGTATCAACTCTAAGATCCCCTTTGCTCTTGTAGCACCAGATGGGAATCTTACTCCATTATATTTACCATATATGCAATGTTCACAAAAATAAAAATACAAAGTGAAATTAGAAATACCTTCAACCATACCTTTACCGTGTAGTGTTTGAAGGCCCTTTTCTCCAAAATGCCCTAATCTTTGATGCGACAACATGGTATTCTTTCCAGGGACAATATTAGTATTGTTTTGTTTATTTCTTTTCTCATGGACAACAGAATGCCTACAACCATTAGTATAAGTGCTTCCCAAAATGATTTATAGAGTTCCACACTAAACTTGCCTCATCAAAACCAATGCTCCTCATACCATTTTGCAGGTTCCCTTTCCCAATACAGTATCCACACCTACATCATCCAACTTGCTTACAACTATTAGGATCCTATCTAGTTTTGGAATGTGCAGAAACCTAGGGAGAGTTATAATCCTTCCATATTTTAGCAATAACTTAACCCTTCCACGTCCCATGATTTTTGTTGGTGAGTCATCTCCCAGGAATACATCACCACCATTATATTTTTCATATTCACAGAACCACTCCCTATGATGATTCGTATGATATGACACACCTGAGTTGATCAACCATACACCATGGTCTGAATGTATACATGTAGATTCCAAGTAAACATCACCTCCTTCTTCAGTGGAGGTTTCCGCCTCTATGGAAGAGGCATTATCAGAACCCTTTGGTTTATCATCCTTCTTAGACTTGCAATCTTTCTTATAATTCTCTGTTTTACCACACTTCCAACATTTCCTCAAAGATTTTCCTAGAGACTTAGATCTACCTTTATATTTAGATCTCCCCCCGAAGACTTACCAAGATTCATGCCTTGGGTATGAGTTCTTCCAAATAAATCATCTATTCTCTGACCATCCATGTTTTTCCGCCTCATCTCTTCAGATAAAAAGGATGAAACTACATCCTCATACTTCAATGTAGATTGAGTGGTACTACCAATTGCTACAACCATATTATCCCAAGAGTCTAGAAAAGAACATAAAAAAGTAATACACTTATCTTCTTCTGCAATTGTAATATTAACAAAGACAAGTTGACTTACCAGATTATTGAAGGAATTTAGATGTTCTGTCACATAATCTTCATCTTCCATCCTAAGATAATACAACTCCTTTCAAAGAAACAACTTGTTTACAGGGACTTTGATTGATACAAATTCCCTAAATTATCCCATAATTCCTTGGTGGTATATTCTCTCGAGACATTCAACAACACTGAATCTTCCAGGCAGAGTTGAATAGTACTTCTTTCTCTTCTATCCAACTTCTCCCAATCTTTCTTCGACAAACCAGTAGGTTTTGTACTAGTAGTTTGTGTACCAATAGATTGTGTGCAAGTAGACTGCGTACTAGTAGGTTGTGTACCATGATCCACAACAATCCATTATTCTTTGTCTATAAGAACGTCCTCAATATTGAGCTTCCATAGCTCAATTTTTTTACTGTTGAACTTCTCTATCTCGATTCTAGAATAGATTTCCATTCCTATTTCTACACTTGAATCACCATTGCAAAATATCCCACTGAACCCAGGTTTATCATAGACCCAATATAAAATTGATCTATCAAGACAGAGCCAAACCCTTAGCAACAAAGGCATCCCCCTGAAGCCAAAAATGGATTTGATACCACACGTAATTTTTAAACTTGTGAACTAAACTAATGCATATCGATTCTTAAGAAAAACATAAATTAATCAATGGCTCATACACACAGTACATAGAGATTTACTCTCGAAACCCTTAACTAGGAGAAAACCATCCTTCCTTGGTTTCGCACCTTTCAACTCTTCATTATATTAATTTCACCATTCAAAATACAATATATAAAATATTTTAGGTATTTCGTAGCTACCAAAACCCTAATCCCTTAATCCGAGATTAATTTAGAAATCTGCTAAAAATAGCAAAAACCTCCCAAAAAACATTTCAAGACATTGCATGTAACTAGGGGGCAATCCTGGACACCCCGGGAAAGCGCCCAATGCACACGACATAAAGAGAGAAGGAAGTTGGGATCGTCAGATGCAGTTGTCGAATCTGACACGCCCACACGCACATGCAAAGAATATAACACATACCCAACATCTATGACATGTGATGTTCTTGTTACCAATCCACTAACATAACACTCTCTTCTTGAGTGTTCCCCTACTTATCAACAATACAATATTATTACAACTCAACTCCTTTTCAGTTCCAAGATATTTTCACTCCAAATGTTCCTCTATACTTCTTTATAGGCACCATCATCAGCATCTATAGTCATGCTTACCTAATACTAAAATTTGGCATGTACCTCCATCATTTGGAAATGTTTTTCCAAAATTGAAATTGTTTCAAAACATTTCATATTGAGCAATTGTATGATTCATAGAATCTGATTGTTCTTTTTCTTGCATCTTTATGAAACAACCTAATGCTTCCTTAGAGAAATCAACCCTTCTTTCATATTTTCCTTTAGATTACCTTTTCAATTACTATACACATGCTTAAATCTATCTTCTAAGATAAAAGTTATGGCTTTATGAAATTAACGGTTTTTCCCCTTTTGCACTTGTTTCACTGGTACAATTAATCTCAACGACTAATTCTTGCCACTTGTAGAAAGAAATATGGAAAACACTAGAATTTTTTTTTTATCCGGTGATGATTTTATTCTTTATTTTCAATATACAACAACTTTCATATTCAATATTTGATGCTCCATTCAACTTCTGCATCAATATGGATTTTCCAACATTGTGCTTTTTTCATTTCCTCCATGAATTGTTTTTAGCAAAAATGGTTATTTTGCAAACAGAGCAAAAATGGGAAAATTTATCCAAGGAAACATTGTGTACATTGATGAGAAGGTAAAATGGCAAGTAAATAAATTTTGTCGGATTGGTCATGTAGGGTCCGTTTTCCTCCAAAGATCTTGAAAATCCCCAAAAGCTGGCCTGAAATAGTGGATTTTCCCTTGTTTTGGCACCTCCACCCCAAACTCTTTGACATTTGGCCGAAATACCAACTACATATCTTGATGCTTGATTTTTGTATTTCTTGTAAAGTATTCATCTTTATTTAGATCTTTGTCACTGAGTACCACCCTAATCTTCAAAAACTACTAATTTTTGTTTTTCGAAAAATTGAAGTAGAATTGGCCAGTGGCCCTCACTAGAACTTTTGTATCCTTCCTCACTACAAACATGCTCTTTAAATTTCATTTGATTATGAGATGAACTACTCCTGTTATGACCAAAACAAGTTTTTGGCTCCATACTTTTTTTTATATTTACATATTTCTCCCTATCTTTCCTTCTCTTCTCTTATTTTCCCATCTTTCTTCTCTTCTCTTCTCTTCTCTTCTTTTCTCTTTTCTTTTTCCCCTCTTGTTTATCATTGCTTAGAGTTATTTTTTGTTGCAACATATCTCACCACTAGTACATTTGGCCCATTTTTTGACATCATTTTGATGCCCATCTGACGAATTCTCGTCTGGCTTCCGAAAACCCCACTTTATAGATATTAGTCGAACCACTTGCATCACACTCCCAATGCTCTAATCATTTGTAAGGATTAAGAAATAAGAAACTTCCACACCTCATGTATGGAAAGTTTTGTATGAAACAGGTGTTTGCCACACATTATCATCGCTAGTCCAATAATAACATGATTTTCGACATGTAAAAAAATGTGTCTTCCATGTGTAATATTCCATGAAACTATCACTAGAGAGCCCATCGTCGTTCAATCGATGGATTTGGTCATAACTGCAAATTAGCAATGTATAAGGACTGTTGGAAAGTCGATGCTAATTCCATTGAAATAATGACTTTAATGTCGACGATCCAATGATATGGAGAGACCAATTTAGTGGATGTAGGATGCAATGGTTGTCAATGTACGTGAACATGGAAACACATGAGATCTACAAGTTATGAAATGAAATGTGACGAATGATCGTCGAAGGTCCGAAATCGGTATAATAAAATGAAAAAAAATTGCATTGGACATAGGGAGCAGGTTGAGGAAGATGTAGATGACAATGTTCTCGATATATTATAATATAGACAATTAGGATTACGGTTTCTATTGTTGCATAAAACCCTAATTCAAGATGGTTTGAGCATCCACAACTAAAAATGTAGTCGCTTGTGAAATACATGTTTTGATTTTAAACTATAATATATGCCCTTGTGCAAAAATGCACCCCATGCTTCACTGAAAATGCATGCCCATGTCTTAACACTGATGCAATTTGAGTGGTTCAGTTTTCTCGGGGTGTCTTAGATAGTCTTACACTTGTATACATATTTTTATTTTCATTTGCAAACATAAAATTCGTTGCTATGTAAAAGAGGCAAAGTCTACCTTGTAAATTGAGAGACCAAAATAGTAGAAAGTGAACTAAGGGAAATGCTCATCCATGCTTCTATATAGCCCCAAATAGAGTTATATATATATATACAGAGTGAATTATAAAATGACTAAGGACTTCTACCTTGAACCAAGATTCTGGACTTTTTGTAAAATGGAGGGTAAAACCGTCTTACTATAAAATGCACGCCTAGGACTCATATGGCTTTCAAATGCTAAAATTTTCCATTGTAAATGTAAAAAAATGCATAGAGGGGCATAAAGAGAAATGCATGCCCTAGGTATAAAAATCCATGTATGGTGTTGTTAATTTACAAGTTATAAGTTACATGACCCTGATTTGTTGTAAACCCTAAAGAATGCTTACTAGGGTGATTTGTGCCCAAATTTTAGTAAAGGGTTGAGATATACATGAATGTTTGGAAACTATGCACACACACTAACTAAAATGGAAAAAGGAGTACTAACTACATGTTTCAATGAGCTCGATGAGGTAGGAGCTTGTACAACCATATCACACATAGGATAGTTGTTAGTTTCATTTCCATTGTGAAGACTTGCATAAATCATTGGAGAATAAAAAGTTACATGAATAAATAATAATTCAATAAATAAACAGACATACCAACATTTACGAGACTCTAGAAAGACAAAAAATGAATACCTAATTGAGAAAAATACTCGTTTTGTTTTTAAACTGTAATTTTTGCATTTGTGCAAGAATGCATGACATGCTTCAAAACAATTCACGTTGTTGTATTTATAGGCATGTAATTTGAGTGATTCAAGTTTTTGAGGGTTTCTTACATAATTTTACACCTTTCTACATATTTATATTTTCATTTGCAAACAAAAAAGTGGTTGTTTTGTAAAAGACAAAAAGTCTACCTTAAATATTGAGAGACCAAAATAGTAGAAAGTTGTCTAATGGAAATGCATGGCCATGCATCTATATAGATCCAAATTTAGTTATCTAATTTCACTACATGGAAAGTTTTCCCATGGGACTATGGGAAGAGTTGTAGATGATACAAATCTACCTACATTCCTCTGGGTAGATATGTGGCAACTCTTCCCACATGGAAACTCTGCCCACATCCCTATGGGAAGAGTTGCAGATGCTACAACTCTATCCACAGACCTATGTCTAGAGAAGTGGAAACTCTTCCCAGAAACATGTGGGAAAATATGTGGAAACTTTTCCCATAGTCCCGTGGGAAAAGTTGTAGATGCTACAACTCTACCCACATGCCTCTAGGTACAGATGTCACAACTTTTCCCATGGGATTATGGGCATAAATTTTGAAACTCTTCCTACAGGACTATGGGAAGAGTTGTAGATGTTACAAATCTACCCACATGCCTATGGGAAGTGATGTGGAAAATCTACCCACAGGCCTCTAGGAAGGGATGTGGAAACTCTACGCACAACCCTCTGGGAAGAAATATCGTAAATCTACCCATAGGCCTATGGGAAAAGTTGTATATGATACAAATCTACTCACATGCCTCTGGGAAAATTTGTAGATGCTAGAAATCTACCCATAGGCATGTGAGCATATCTACAGCTCTACCCACAGACCTGTGGGAAGATATGTGGAAACTCTTCTCATAGGCCAGTGGGTAGATATGTGGAAACTCTAGATACCCTAGATGATTTCCCACATCAAAATCTATTTTGGGTGGAAGAAGTTCAAGGTTATTTCACATAAATCACAAAGTTCCTCAAATATGTATGACCATAAACAATGAATATGATTGGTTATCTACTATGAAAAATACTAGTTCACCATGGGAATCCTATATAATATTTACATAGAGATTATTTTATACTAATGCATTCTAGATCATAAAGTATAATTCATAATTTGGGAGGTGCATGACAAAGAGAGATGAGGGATTTATGGTGGAACAAAAACTACTAGGTTGGATTTTCTCTCTGTTAGACTTTGGTAGTCGACATAATGTTAAGATGCCATTGAATATGCAAATAATTGCAACAAGTGTCAACTAGTTGGTCACCCTTATGCCTATAATAAGATTCCATTGCAACCCATTTTGATAGTGTGTATTTTATTATTAAATAAGACATAAGAAACTAGATTGAAAAAACAAACAAAGATACAAGGTAATAAAATTTGGAGATCCTTTTAGTTTGAAGTGAAGACCCCACATATCCAGATAAAATCTAACTTGGCACCATTTCCCTAACCTTGTCCTTCAACAAAGTTATTACATATATCCAAATGATATTTACAATCTATCCCACGGTACTTTGAACTAAGGGAAATGTATTCTCATGCTTCTGTATAGTTCCAAATAGAGTTAGTTAGGTTTTGGGCTGAAGTTAATAACATTCTAAATATTTATATATCATACAAAGTGAATTATAAAATGAATATGGACTTGTATCTTGAACTAATATTCCAAACTTTTACCACAATAATTTTAACTAAGGGAAATGCACGCCCATGCACACACACTAAATAAAATGGAAAATGAGTACTATATGCCTACATCCATGAGCTCGATAAGGCAGGAGATTGTACATACAGATCACACATAGGTTAATCGTTAGTTGCATTTCCATTGCAAAGACTAGAAAAAATCATTACAGAATAGAAGGTTATATCACTGAATAATAATTAAATAAATAATCATACATATCAACATGTACGAGACTCTAGAAAGACTAAAATGGAATACTTGATTGAGAAAAATATTAGTTTGGCTTTTAAACTATACTTTCTGCGTTTGTGCATAAATGCACACCAGGCTTCAAAAAATGCATGTTGTGGTCTTTACAGGCCTACAATTTGAGTGATTCAAGTTTTTGAGGGTGTCTTACATAATTTACACATGTCTACATATTTATATTTTCATTTGCAAACATAAAAGTGGTTGTTGTGTAAAAGAGACAAAGTCTACCTTGTAAATTGAGAGACCAAAGCAGTAGAAAGTGACCTAATGGAAATGCATATCCATGCTTCTATATAGCTCCAAATTTAGKTATCTACRTTTTCTTCATGGAAATTCTTCCCACAAACATGAGAGAAGATTTGCAGATKCTACAACTCAACCCACAAGCTTGTGGGCATAGATGTGGAAAATTTGTCCACATGCATGTGGGCGGAGTTGCATATGCTACAACTCTACCCACAGGCTTGTGGGAAGAGATTTGACAATTATTCCCACATGGAAACTCTGCCCACATGCCGATGGGCATATATGTGGAAACTCTTCCCATAGGCCTATGGGAAGGGTTGTAGATGCTACAACTCTACCCACGAGCCTATGGACAAAGATGTGGTAACTCTTCCCACATGCCCGTGGGAAGAGATGTCATAACTCTTATCACAGGCTTGTGGGAATATATTCATATCTACCCACAGGCCTTTTGGAAGAGATGTGGAAACTCTCCCAACTAGTTGGTCACCCTTATGCCTATACTGAGATTCCATTGCAACTCATTGTGATAGTGTGGATTTTATTAGTAAATAGGACATAATAAATTAGATTAAAACAAAAGAAATATATATGAGGTAATAAAACTTGGAGATCCTTTTAGTCTGAAGTGAACACCCCATACATCCATAGAAAATCTAACTCAACACCATTTCCCTAACCTTGTTCTTCAAAATACCTGCAGAAATCACTAGAGAATAAAAGGTTATATGACTGAATAATAATTTAATAAATAAACATACATATCAACATGTACGAGACCCTCAAAATACTAAAGTGGAATACTTGAATGAGCTTCTCTTTATTTTGAGAATAATTTATTCTCTATTGAATAGGTCCAAACACGTGAAGGTGTAATCTCATTTGGCCCCTCCTCCCCTCACATCACTCTCAATTCCCCATACCTAATCTATCTACTAAAAAAAATTGGAAGTATCATAGTACAATTCATGCATAGAAAGTATCAAAACACAATTTAAAGGTAAATGAAATAAAGAATGTGTGTGCAGCTACGTGGTTTTGTACATACAAGACATATAACATACATCCATAAGAAAGTAACAACAAATAGTATATATTAATATATTTTATCATCAAAATATGTTTCCATTATAAATGTTTCTCATAACATACATCCATAAGAAGGTAGAAACAAATAGTATATATTAATATATTTTATTGTCAAAATATGTTTCCATTATACATGTTTCTCATAATATATACAATCACTTATTTTTCTGTCTTTTAGATTTCAAAAATTTGTTGATTGGCTCATCTATGTCTTGATCCACTTCAGTTGTTGGGCCCTTTGTTAGTGTTTATTCAATATGTATTCTCTGACGCGTTATACATCTAGTCAGGTACTCTCCACGACGTGTAGGTCAGTGCTAAGGGAACTTGACTACAATAACAAAAAGGTTTAAATTGGCATGGTTACTTATTATTCACATAAGTATTTCATTAATGAAAATATCATTACAATGTTGTCTACCAGGTTGAATAGTCAATACCATTAGTTCGACTACCATGTGTTCCTTCTCTCGCCAAGAATTATCATCTACATGATCTGCCATAAAAAAAAGAAAAGTTATAAGTAAACCATCTACAAGTAAATATTAATAATTTTATTAATCCATACTTCTAATTTAATAGCCATAATACCGCGATGACCTGGTTTCACACCACCATCATTGGGTCTCACTCTACCGTCATGGTTGGGCTGCACACGACCATCATTGGGTTGCACTCCACCATCATAGTTGGGATGCACACCACCATCATGGTCGATATGCACACCACCATAATTAGATTGCACTCCACTTTCATTGGGATATTTTCCACTATTGGAATCATTAATGTTGTTTCTCTCTTGCTTAAAACATAAAGGCACATTTATTTATAGGTGAAATCAATCTTGAATATATTTTACTAGTAATCAACAGTTAAAGTCCATTGATTTTACTTACAATGACTTTCAAAGGGGAAGATTGTGTTTTCCCCATGCTTTGTCAATGTTCAACAATGACTTGAAAGAAACACTTGAAATTGATTCCGAGGTCTTATTTTATTGTCACAGATTTGAATTGAACCCCCTGCATTACACAAGATCTAACATTTGTCTTATTGGATCCAATTAAATAAAATTTGGATGACGATAGGAATGATATGGTTTAATTAGTTGGTACCTACAATTCGTGATTTTAGTTTCACATAACCACCCTTACCATGTTTGTGTTTCTCATGTTCTTCTAGTCTTTCCTTGGTTTCTTTTAATGTGTATGGGAGCCTAGAAAAAGTTTCCAATGGGTTGTATATAGAAACACTTATATAGAACTAACAAAATTTCAGCATATTAAATTGAAAATACGATATACCTTCCTAGTCTAGGTGGTGTCTTTCCTTCTTTTCTCATTGTCTTCTCCTTTGTATCCTCCAATAGATTCTTCCGCTTGACCTCGACGATTATCGAAGGATTATCATACCTATGTTTTTTTTATAAATGAACCCTATTTTAGTCATATCACACATAGGCTAGTTGTTAGTTTCATTTCCATTGCGAAGACCTGCATAAATCATCAGAGAATACAAGGTTATATGAATAAATAATAATTAAATAAATAAACAGACATATCAACATGTACGAGACTCTAGAAAGACAAAAATTGAATACTTGATTGAGAAAAATACTCGTTTTGTCTTTAAAATGTAATTTCTGCATTTGTGCAAGAATGCACGCCATGCTTCAAAAAAATGCACGTTGTGGTCTTTACAGACATGTAATTTGAGCGATTCAAGTTTTTGAGGGTTTCTTACATAATTTTACAACTTTCTACATATTTATATTTTCATTTGCAAACAAAAAAGTGGTTGTTTTGTAAAAGACAAAAAATTTACCTTGTATATTGAGAGACCAAAACAGTAGAAAGTTGTCTAATGGAAATGCATGCCCATGCATCTATATAGATCCAAATTTAGTTATCTAATTTCACTACATGGAAATGTTTCCCACGGGACTATGGGAAGAGTTGCAGATGCTACAAATCTACCCACATTCCTTTGTGCAGAGATGTGGAAACTCTTCCCACATGCAAACTCTGCCCACATCCCTATGGGCAGAGTTGCAGATGCTACAACTCTACCCACGGACCTATGGCCATAGATGTGGAAAATCTTCCTAGAAACATGTGGGAAAATATGTGGAAACTTTTCCCATAGTCCTGTGGGAAAATTTGTAGATGTTGCAACTCTACCCACATGCCTTTGGGTAGATATGTCACAACTTTGCCCATGGGATTATAGGTGGAAATTTTGCAACTCTTATTACATGCCGGTGGAAAGAGTTGTAGATGTTACAACTCTACCCACTTTCCCATGGGAAGTGATGTGGCAACTCTACCCACAAGATTCTAGGAAGAGATGTGGAAACTCTTCCCACATCCCTGTGGGAAGACATGTTGCAAATCTACCGATAGGCTTGTGGGAAACGTTGTAGATGCTACAAATCTACCCACATGCCTATGGGAAAATTTGTAGATGCTAAAAATCTACCCACAGGCATGTGAGAGGATCTATATCTCTATCCACAGACCTGTTGGAAGAGATGTGGCAACTCTTCTCATAGGCCAGTGGGTAGATATGTGGCAACTATGGATACCCTGGATGATTTCCCACATCTAAATCTATTTTGGGTGGAAGCAGTTCAAGGTTATTTCACATAAATCACAAAGTTCCTCAAATACGTATGACCATAAACAATGAATATGATTGGTTATCTACTATGAAAAATACTATTTCACAATGGGAATCCTATATAATATTTCCATAGAGAGTATTTTATACTAATGCATTCTAGATCATAAATTATAATTCATAATTTGGGAGGTGCATGATAAAGAGAGATGAGGGATTTATGGTGGAACAAAAACTACTAGGTTGGATTTTCTCTATGTTAGACTGTGGTAGTCGACATAATTTTAAGATGTCATTGAATATGCAAAGAATTGCAACAAGTGTCAACTAGTTGGTCACCCTTATGCCTGTAATGAGATTCCATTGCAACCCATTTTGATAGTGTGGATTTTATTATTAAATAAGACATAAGAAATTAGATTGAAAAAACAAACAAGGATACAAGGTAATACAATTTGGAGATCCTTTTATTCTAAAGTGAATACCCCACATATCCAAATAAAATCTAACTTGGCACCATTTCCCTAACCTTGTCCTTCAACAAAGTTATTACAGATATCCAAATGATATTTACAAGTTTTCCCACAATACTTTGAACTAAGGGAAATGCATTCTCATGCTTCTGTATAGTTCCAAATAGAGTTATTTAGGTTTTGGGCTGAAGTTAATAACATTCTAAATATTTATATATAATACAAAGTGAATTATAAAATGACTACGGACTTGTATATTGAACTAAGATTCCAAACTTTTACCAAAATACTTTTAACTAAGGGAAATGCACGCCCATGCACACGCACTAACTAAAATGGAAAAATGAGTACTAACTTCCTACATCCATGAGCTCGATGAGGCAGGAGATTGTACATCCAGATCACACATAGGCTAGTCGTTAGTTGCATTTCCATTGTGAAGACCAGCAAAAATCATTACAGAATACAAGGTTATATCACTAAATAATAATTAAATAAATACTCATACATATCAACATGTACGAGACTCTAGAAAGACTAAAATGGAATACTATATTTAGAAAAATACTAGTTTTTCTTTTAAACTATACTTTCTGCATTTGTGCATAAATGTACACTAGGCTTCAAAAAATGCACGTTGTGGTATTTACAGGCCTACAATTTGAATGATTCATGTTTTTGAGGGTGTCTTACATAATTCTACACATGTTTACATATTTATATTTTCATTTGAAAACATAAAAGTGGTTGTTGTGTAAAAGAGGAAAAGTCTACCTTGTAAATTGAGAGACCAAAACAGTAGAAAGTGACCTGATGGAAATGCATACCCATGCTTCTATATATCTCCAAATTTAGTTATCTACGTTTTCTTCATGGCAATTCTTCCCACAAGCATGAGAGAATATTTTCAGATGCTACAACTCTACCCACAGGCTTGTGACCAAAGAAGTGGCAAATTTGTCCACATGCCTGTGGGCAGAGTTGCAGATGCTACAACTCTACCCACATACTTGTGGGAAGAGATGTGACAACTCTTCACGCATGGAAATGTTTCCCACATGCCTGTGGGCATAGATGTGGAAAATATTCCCACGGGCCTATGGGAAGAGTTGTATATGCTACAACTCTACCCCAAGGCCTATGGAAAAAGATGTGGTAACTCTTCCCACAGTCCTGTGGGAAGAGATGTCATAACTCTTACCACAGGTCTGTGGGAAGATATTCAACTCTACCCACAAGCCTACTGGAAGAGATGTGGAAACTCTTCCAAATAGTTGGTCACCCTTGTGCCTATACTGAGATTCCATTGCAGCTCATTGCAATAGTGTGGATTTTATCATTAAATAGGTGTTATAAACCTAATTTTCACCACACATGCTTACCTGGAATCAGGCCAACTCATATCCCTTCATTGCCAAAACATCTGCTGAAAAACCTCTTTGAAAATCCTCTTGGGTCAAGGTACACGTGCCCTAACCCACTACTTCACGCGTGTGAACGCTGGCAGGACTACTACAGCCCATGTTTACCTAACAAAACACAAAATTAGGAAAGTTT
>SNQJ01S0013349.1:131177-152612 GCA_010110895.2 Picea sitchensis | reverse complement strand
CTTAGAACACATCACCAAAAGACTTCATCCTCCCTTGAAATCCGGCCTTCTTTACTTCTGATTTCCTCTGAAATTCGACTTGTGTGTCAAATGAATGTATAATGATATTTATTTATACCATTTATGTCACTTCCTTTTAACATCAGGGCCGACCTGACACTTTCTTATTTTGTAATTCTTTTCTTTAATTATCTTCAAGGCCTACATGTACTTCCTTCTTCAATTCACTTTATCATCTTCAAAAATTCATTCCTCCTCAACCACGAGGATCCACGTGACATGCCACCTACCACTGGAAACAAAATGATGTATACTATCCATCTATGGGTTTTGTTTCTGCATGTACATTTTCCTTCATGTCCAAATACCTTCATCAATCTTGCGGTCCAAAACCAATGACTAGGGTTGACATCAATGGCAACAATCAATCTTCCAACATTTACTCAGTGTGGCCTATTTTTGTTATCAACAATATCATTCCTCCTTGGATGTCAATAAAGAGGGAGTACATAATGTTGACAATGATTATTCCACGTATTTGTTTACATTAATTTTTCGAATGTAAATTTTTCATTTTTTATTTTTTTTTGCATAACATCTTTTATTTATTTATTTACATATATATACATACCATGGTAGTAATTTCATGTAATTTCAAACAATTAGGTAAGTACCAAGTTACATATATGAATGTGTATATCGAGCCTCTTATTGATGAGCTACTAAAGTTATGGTAGGACATCACTATGTATGACATATGTAAACCAATTGGGCATAAGAGATTTCAATGTCGTGGAATAATTTTATGGACAATTCATGATGCCCTAGGACTAACACATTTTTGTGGTATGTAACGTTCAATATTGCATGCTTGAATAGTATATAATTAATTGAATATATCATGCATGTTGTTTAAATAATCATTTCGTATATTAATAATTCACATTAATCCATCTGTTACAGGTCTTCAAATAAAGGGTAAATTTGCATGTCCAGATTGTGGTCCTAAGATGAAATCTCGTTGGTCAAAATTTTTAGGAAAGGAGGTGTTTGATGAGTATAGACACTTCCTCTCTAAGAACCATAAGTATCGTACTATTGAAAAAGATCTTTTCAATGGGAAACAAGAGACTAGACTAAAACCACAAAGAATGACACCTCGCCTATGGAAGTTGGAATATGGAATAATTAATCCTCGAGGTACACATTTTGTTTATGTATCGTAAATGGAATCATGTTTTGAAATTTTATTTTAATTATTCAATTTATTTTACCGCAATTGATAAATAGTGTTCTAATATTTTTATGCTTCATCAATGTCGTCGTCGTGAAGGTAGTAATAATGGGCTTCCACGAGGAATGAAATGTTATCCTAGTCAATTCATGAGGTTTCCTTGCTATGAGGACCTAAAAATAGTTCATTTATTTGATACAATGCAAATCGGGAAGAATGTGACAAAAACATTATGGCGAATCATAGATGGCAGGAGGGATAAAGAAAAAATTGTCAAAATTTGTAATGACATTCGGGAAGCCAATCATGCAATGCAAAGTGTGATCTGATCAAATAATGATGGAGACCAAAATAACCTTTGATGGTTATTAACAGAGAAACAAAGCAATGGTGTAAAAGAGGTCATTCAAAAAATTAAATTTCCCACAGGTTTTTGTTCAAACATAAAGAATATCTTAAGGAAGAAAGGTGAATTTGGTCGGGTAAAAACACATGATTGGCATACCTTCATTAAGGTAATTAATCATTTTAGTATTCATATTAATATATTGGTCGTATACATGTTTTGAGATTTTTAATTTTTTTGTCTAGTTTTGAACAAGTAACGATTCGTTTTTATTGTTACAATATGTTCCACCTCTATCTCTCCCAAACGACTTTTACAACAATGTCAAACAAGTTATATATGATCTTGGAAAATACATGAGGTAAGTAGCTTCAATATATATGCAAAAAACAAAAGCAATTTTGTGTTGTACTTAATGACATGTGTTTTACTTGTAATGTAATATGTATTATGTTTTGTTGAAACATGTTATTTTCTTGCGTCATGATCTGTATATGGTTGTCATTGAAAGAAATCCATGAAGATGATATAAAGTATTGGAAGAAAGAAATTCCTCAGCTAATGTGTGAAATGAAAAAGTATCTACCTCCAACATTTTTCAATGCACAAGAACACTACCTCATACACCAAGTCGAGGAGATTGAAATGTGTGGACTTGTACACACAAGGTCAATGTGGATGGTGGAGAGGCACTTGAAATCATTGAAGGCTTTGGTTAGACAAAGAGCACGTCTTGAGGTTTCTATGGTGGAGAGATATATGGTATATGAATCCATGGTGTATATTAGTCAATATCTTCGTAAATTAGCAGCACAATCTATGCATGCAGTGGATTGCATTTGGGATGTGAACTCCATAATTTTTTTTGAAAGGGAGCAATTGTTGGGGAAAGGTACAACGAAGAAAGTGAGAGGTAATTAAATTGTGGATAATTTTAACAAATATAAATTTTCATTTTTTTGTGTATATGATCATACTCATTTAATATTTATTCTTTCATCATTTATTAATATTTACCATGGTTATAACTAATATTTGATATTGGTGAATTGTGATTTTTTGATCGGTCAGTTGCTCAAGATTGGGATGCACTACATTTATACATTGCAAACAATATTGACTAGATGAAGGTATGGATTGATAGATGTAAATAACTTCATGGCGGTAGGTTATCATGGAAAGAACTATCTTAATTGGTTAGAGAAGCTCGTCGTAATGGAGATTCTGATGTTACACAGAGGGAAATAGATTTATCATATTGTTTGAAAGATGGAAAGGCAAGCAAATTCACCCATTTTATTCAGTAATTTTATATTATATTAATGTGACTATAGGTGTGTTTTTTTCATATTATAATTTTCAAGTTATATAAATTTGTTTATTATTAATTGACAATGCATCTTTTACATGTCTGGCATATTGCAGTTGAAACACCACAAGGCTATGTGGTGCAATGGTTGTAAATTTTGCATCAAACAGTTGGATGAAACCAGAAAAACTTTTGATAGTGGGATAACTGCAGTATTCTAGGTCACTAATGTTTCCTCTAGGAGTGACAGACGTCCTCGAGAATACAAAAATAGATACTATGGTTTTTTGAATGATATAATTGAGTGTGACTTTAATTCCTTCAAATTAGGTTTGTTCGATGTCAAATGGTATGGGTTACGAATGAAAGAACATGATGAGGAAAAAACCGTTATTCAACATGCCAAAGGATTTCCGATGATTAAAACAATAGTTTTTGAAAAAGCAAATGACCGCTATGTTTTTCAAAGTCAATTTGAACAAGTCTTTTACTCAAAGGTTCCAGGTAAGAGGGATTGGTCATTTTTTGTTAGATGTGATCCAAGAGGAAGGCCATTAAAGTATATTGTAGATTAAGAAGATGATATTGAAGAAGATGATGATGTAGAGCTAGACCAAGAAGAATATGGGTCGACAGATGAAGAAGACGTAGAATATGAACCAGGCGTGGGAGACAATGCACTAGTTCTTGATGATGATATCGATGAAGATATGCTCAAAAATGACATTGATGATGATATCGTCAATCCTTTCAACATTGTTTCTGAACTAGATGCTGATACAGATGTCAAGTTGGATGATCAAGAAGAATATACAAAATAAGGATGATACAAATGTTGCGTTAGTCGATGAGGTACGTAACTAGATATTTTAATTTGAATGAATTATTCTCTTTAAATAATTTTTTATGCGGGTTAATTATGTGTTTTAAAGTTTTATTTCGTTTTTGTTTTGGTAGTTTATATGCATGATTACTATTTTTCTTTTGTTTATTTTATATTTTATAGATTAGGTATTGGGGAATTGAGAGCAATGTGAAGGGGGGGATGGGCCATATGATCTTCCACCTTCACATGGTTGGCCTTGTTTAGTAGAGAATAAATTATTCTTGAAACCAAGAGAAGTTCATTCATTCATCTTTATACTCAAATATCAATCACAAACCCACTCTATATACTGTCTCATCTCGTCCTCGTTTCGTTTTAATTTTCTTAGTTGAATTTTAAAGGAAACAACTATTAAAAGACATTATACTAGGGATAGAGTACATGATGGGAAACTGTGACCTATGAATGGGGCCAACATTTAAATTTTTTCAAAATGTTTTTGTATGCATCAAAATTTGACATGGATACTCTCTTCACATTTGACATGCACCGAAATTTGACATGGATAGTCTGTTCCATGTCAAATTTCAAGATAATTCCAACAACAATTCTATACAAGGGAATGACAAACATTGACAATGAGACATGCATGATGAACATTGATGCAAATGTGGATGATCTCAAATATTATGTGGGGACATAATACATCCCTGAGTCTTAAAACCCTCCCATACTATCAAGGCATGTGTCTAGTCTAACCATGTCAAATTTTGACGCATATAGGATCATATTAAAGAAATTTCAACGTTGGCCCCATTCACTGCTCACTATGTGGGGTCGGTGCATGACATTTGTGGTGGGTGAATTGGAAGTTCCATGACATTTCAAGAGAGTTCCAACAAATATTATACATATGGAAATGACGAATGATGACAATGAGACATCCATTATGAAAATTGATGCAAACATGGATGATCTCAAATATTATGTGGGGACATTAGACATACTTAAGTCTTGAAACCCTCCCACACCATCAAGGCATGTTTTTAGTCTAACCATGTCTAATTTCGACACATACATGTACATTTTGATAAAATTTAAACGTTGTCCCCATTCACTGCTCATTGTGCGAGGTCGATGCAAGATGACATTGGTGATGGGTGTATTGGAAGTGCCATGACATTTCAAGAGAGTTCCAACAAATATTATATAGATGGCAATACCGAATGATGACAATGAGACATCCATTATATTGAACGTTGATGAAAACATGGACAATCTCAAATATTATGTGGGGACATCAAACATCCTTAAGTATTGAAACCCTCCCATACCATAAAGACAACTATCTAGTCTAACCATGTCAAATTTCAATGCATACGGGAACAGATTGAAAATATTTCAACGTTGGCCCCATTCACTACTCATTGTGCGGGTTCAGTGGAAGAAATTTGTGATGGGTGTATTGGAAGTTCCATGTCAAATTTCAAGATAGTTCCGAAAATGATTTTATAGAAGGGAATGACAAATGATGACAATGAGAGGTGCAACATGATGAACATTGATGCAAATGTGGAAGATCTCAAAGATTATGTGGGGACATCATACACCCTTGAGTATTGAAACCCTCCCATACCATCAAGGCATGTGTCTAGTCTAACCATGTCAAATTTTGACGCATACATGCACATATTGAATAAATTTCAACATTGGCCCCATTCACTGCTCACTATGCGGGGTCGATGCATGATATTTGTGGTGGGTGAATTGGAAGTTCCATGGCATTTCAAGAGAATTCCAACAAATATTCTAAAGATGGAAACAACAAATGATGACAATGAGACGCCCATTATGAACGTTTTTGCAAACATGGATGATCTCAAATATTATGTGGGGACATCAGACATCCTTGATTGTTGAAACCCTCCCATGCCATCAACGCATGTGTCTAGTCTAACCATGTCGAATTCTGACACATACATGCATATTTTGAAGAAATTTCAACGTTGGCCCCATTCACTGCTCACTGTGTGAGGTTGATGCAAGATGACATTTGTGATGGGTGTATTGAAAGTGCCATGACATTTCAAGAGAGTTCTGAAAAAGATTCTATAGATGGCAATGATGAATGATGACAATGTGAAATCCATTATATTGAACGTTGATGCAAACATGGATGATCTCAAATAGTATTGAAGCCCTCCCATACCTTCAAGGCAACTATCTAGTCTAACTATGTCAATATTTTGATGCATACGGGCACAGATTAAAAACATTTCAACGTTGACCCCATTCTCTGCTCATTGTGTGGGGTCGATGGAAGAAATTTGTGATGGGTGTATTTGAAGTTCCATGTCAAATTGAAAGATAGTTCCGACAACAATTCTATAGAAGGGAATGACAAACATTGGCAATAAGACAATGAGACGTGCATAATGAACATTGATGCAAATGTGGATGACAAAGATGAACGTTAAATAAAAAAAAGGATACTGGCGATATGACAAACATGCATTTTTGTTGAAAATTCAGTAATGGAAGTGCTTCCATTATAATTCAATATATACCTGGCTATTTTTACATAGTCAGTATATATCTACGAATGTAATTTTGTTTCTACTTAATGAAATTATGAATTTTTATGTGGAAAAAAACACACACACACATGCATTGATGGTATGGGAGGGTTTCCAAACTCAAACATGACTCAAACAAACAATTCAACAATCAAATAATCTTTGGTTATTCTATCAAACCCCAAAAATAGGGCACTCCTACTCATGTACTTGACCCTTCTTATAAGTGAGATGTGAATGGGGCCAACGTTGAATTTTTTTCAATGTGTTCTTGTATGGACTAAAATTTGACATGGTTAGTATAGACGAATGCATTGACTATATGGGAGGGTTTCTGGACTCAAAAATGACTCGCACAAACAATTCGACAATAAAAAAAAAAGCCTAGTGCCTATCACCATTAAACAAAGGTAGTTTATAAGTGCTTGGAGGAGGGGGTATCTTAAAATGTATACAAGGGATAAGAAAAGGAAATGGATAAGGTGGTTTCATCTAACGAAATATTGGTATGATATTATGTATTACTCTACCTCCAAAATTACCCTATTTAAAGCGCTATATGGTTATGAACCCCCATCACTGAAGAATTAGGTCATTAAAAATGCAAGTATAAACTATTATTAATCTCTTTTAAAAGAAAATTGACTACCTTAGGTTAAATCTCTCTCTTTTTTGTGGATAAATACATAGTTAAAATAAGCTACCTTAATGCAATCAGTGCTGCATAATAAGGTCTAAATATGGATGAGTTGATATGATTTTTCCCTCATGAATGAGCAATATACCTGGAATGATCAGTAAATTTCATCATCGTAAATGTCATCATTGTTGTCATAGTATTGCAGCAAATAAGTTTCAATGAACACGATGTTTGGAATTGTTATAGCATCTTCTTCGAAACTGTTCGAAAACATGGGAATTTGGCCCATGAGTTTGGTGGAAAGAAGAAGACGCTAGATATAATTTTTTATTTAAATAATGATTTTGTACTAATATTCTTTATGGAGCAAAAAAGTACTTAGATGAGAGCAAAAAACAAAGACACGACATAACTACTGAAGCTTTTGCAATTTATCAAGTTTTTATTTTTTGATGTTATTGCATGCCCTTGTAGTACTAGATGTGGGGACGTGCATCCAAAACAAGTTTTAAAAGAAACAACTTTAGGTTGTAGGATATTTTATTTACTTGTTGGGATAGTATAGTTTATTTACTTGTTAGGATAGTTTATTTACTTTTTGGGATACTTTAGGTTGAAATTTTACATGGTTAGACTAGACGCATGCATTTACAGTATGGGAGGGTTTCTAGACTCAAACATGACTCGTACAAAAAATTTGACAACCAAACAACAAGCCTATAGAATAATTAATATGAATGGGACCAATGTTGAATTTTTTTCCAATTTGAGCTTGTATGGACTGAAATTTGACAGGGTTAGACTAGATGCATGCATTGACGGTATGGGAGGATTTTTGGACTCAAACATGACTCACACAAAAAATTTGACAATCAAACAAAAATACTATAGAATAATTGATGTGAATGGGGCCAATTTGAATGGGGCTTGTATGGACTGAAATTTGACATGCTAGGATACCACACATGCATTGATGGTATGGGAGAGTTTCCAGACTCAAACATGACTCAAACAAACAATGTGACAATTGAATATTCTTTGTTTATTCTATCAAAACCCAAAAATAAGGCGCACATTCTCATGTACTTGACCTCGCTTATAAGTGACATGTGAATGGGGCCAACGTTGAAATTTTTTCAATTTTTGCTTGTATGGACTGAAATTCGACATGGTTAGACTAGTCGCATGCAATGACAATATGGGAGGTTTTCCAGACTCAAACATGACTCACACAAGCAATTTCACAATCAAACAACAAGCCTATAGAATAATTAATGTGAAGGACTAGATGAATTAATATGTGGTTGGCCAAGTTCAATAGAAAATAAATTATTCTCGGAAGAAAGATAAGTTCATTCATCCCCAACAAGACCAAGATCTACAGGAACTAAGCAATCCTGAGATCCATATCTGTACTAAAACAAAACCATGACCAATATGAGCAAGAGAGAAAACCTGTAGAGACTTTAAAAATTGTATGAGAGCATTCAAAAGTTTCAAATGTGGGCCACTACCAACAAATGGATCGTGTCCTATCAAAACCCAAGATCCATTACCAACAGACCACAGAAGCCACTTTTTCAACAATGATAGAGTTCTAAAAAATTCCTCAAAAAGTTTGAAGCTATAGAGAATTTGTAATTATCCAAACGCATCCAGAAGACCACATCTAAACCTTTAAGGTATTTCATTTTTATATCTTTTATCCATAGTCTAGAACCAAACAAATACCTCTAGATAGATTTGAATGCTAAAGCTTGAGAAAACCAATGGATATTATGAATACCCCAACCTCCAAGAGATTTGGGTCGAGAGATCAAGTCCCAGCTGGCTAGATGGACCAAGTGAGGTATGTTAGTACATCCATATAAGATAAAAGTAATAAGGGATATGGAACCAATTGTAAACCCATGCAAAATCAAGTCTTTCTTGGGCCACATATGGAACTAGAGAAAAATTGTCAAAGGATATGCCAAGATAAGTAAACAAGACCATCTTGTTAGGATGATTATGTATATTGTACTTAATTCTTTTTCAAGAATATGATTTTAAAATATTTGTGAAACACATAAATTCCCATGAGGGACTAGACCACTTGTTTAGGATAGAGAATGGAGTAGAGGAGAAACAGATGGAAGGATACTTCCCCAATGCTAACTTGTTTTAGGGTTAGACAACAATTGGGTACGTGGAGGATGTATATCACTCAAATATGGTAAATAATCCTAAGGAATGAATGTTCCAAAGTAAATAAACCTATCACATAAATCATTAAGATCTAAGATAGTATTAGTGAACCTATATAGAATAGTTATGAATGTAATATTGAGAAGATGTGTTTCTCCCATCCAAAATCCAATATTGAGAAGATGTGTTTCTCCCATTCAAAATCCAATATTGAGAAGATGTGTTTCACCCCATCCAAAATCCCCACCTGACAATGTCTTTCGCCCAGATTGACCCATTGAAACGTGTCTTAAGGCCAAAAATAAGGTAAATGCCCCTCTCTGTCCCACATAATAGGTAAAATAATGTTAAAAGTAGTTGTATTTCATTTGTGCCAAAAAATAATCCCACTTATTCTACACCTCTCAAGTCATTTCACAAATTCATACTAGAGTCAAGCTCAACAAGGTCTTATTTCCCTGTTGATTATGCCAAGCCCATTCCCTTGGTCGTGGTTTCGCTAGACAATAGATAGGGATAGTGGGCATCTAATTAATCCATTCATGTGCATCACTAATTAGATGACGAGGCATTTGGATACCTTAAGAGAGTCATATTTACTCCCGTCATTTACCCATGCTTGGTTGAATTTCTTCACTTTAACATTCATAGCACTGGGAAAAAATCACATTGCGTCAACATCCACAGGGACCATCACAATTCTTTGTTTTAATTAAACAGTCAGATTCCCCTTGTCTGAACCAACTCTGAGTCAACTGCTATAAGGTTATATATTAATTATAATATATATATATATATATATATANACATTGCGTCAACATCCACAGGGACCATCACAATTCTTTGTTTTAATTAAACAGTCAGATTCCCCTTGTCTGAACCAACTCTGAGTCAACTGCTATAAGGTTATATATTAATTATAATATATATATATATATATATATAATTCTTATATCATCTTAAAACCAAACAATAAAATATAATTATTATATAATTTGTATATATATATAAATTATAACATAATAAAAAATAAAAAGACATAAAAATTCAAACACCAAAAAAAACCAAACAATAATCTTGCTCCCATGCCAACGCCCATTCCATAGCTACTTAGTAGTTGGAGGTAGAGCGCCACAGCGACAAAGACATAGTAAGAGAGAACCGATCAAAGGGGATTTTATTAGAGCAAGAGAGACAACGACAGAGACAGATCCAGAGAAAGAGAGACAAAGATAGAGAAAGACAAAGCCAGTGACAGAGACAGAGCAAGATTTTCTTCGAGTAAGGAATAAAGCATATATACAGGTAGGAGGTGGCAGGAAAGTAGCGTTTCAGCATAACCAGGAGAAAATATAGGCCATGTGGCCACACTTCTTTCACTAGGGAGACAAATAGGGAAGACAAACAATTCGAGGAGCAATAATGTCCATGGATTGGAGCACCCCAAAAGTGAACAATCGATAGCATCAACAGAGTCATAGTAAGAGCCAAGGGCGAGACAATGACAGAGACAAAGCTAAGGGGGATTTTCTCAAAGCACCAACAATGCCGCCAAAATTGGTATGAATTAGGGTTTTTTCTACCCAAAAATGGGTTTTTTTCTATGCAAAATAACAAATTTTAAGAATATAGGTAATGTGTAGATAGATCACCTCAAAATGGAAGCTATGGGTAAAGATAAACCTTCCACTAGGCTTGCATTTTTTTCTTCAATGTGCTTATTTCCACAAACAAACTTGTCACCAAAATGATCCACATATTCATGTCCACTATTTGGGGCAGCCACAACATCATCATGTTCATCATCTCCTTCAGTATCATACACTAGAGGGTCTTCAAAATTGACAAAGTAATATTTATTCTTATCCTATTCCAATGGAAGACAGAGGGTTTAATTACTTGTAAAGTAAAAAACACACATTTTTCTAGCATCAAAACATAACAATTTTTCATTCAGATCTTCCCCATATTTATCACAATGATGACCAAAATTTTAATTGTCATATTCATGAGATATAGTGAAGGTGAGTTAAATTTTATGGCTAATAACATTCATAGCATTTCTTGGACTGGGAACAAAGGTAGGGAAATTATCTTCCATGATTGCTTCCCCAACACAACCTGACCTATTGACTTGCACAATCTCAAAGTTTTCTTCTAGGAATAGAATATCATAGTTATCACTGTTTTCAAATAGTTTCTCCTTGTCCTTTTTGGATTCTCTAAAAGGATTCAGATTTGTAGCATTATTTTCAATGGGGTATCCACCATTGCCATCATAAAAATCATATACATCTGTTAAGCCCTAAATAATGGCTCATTACTCCTTAATTGGGGCACATTACATTAGTAATTTTATTTTATTTATGTCGGATTTAGTCCATTAGTTGTAATTATACCTCCTATTCTCCTATATATACCAAGGAGACATTTTCATTTGGAATCATCTTGTAATTGTACATTTATGTGGGCATAAAGAGGTTTCCCCCTCGAAGAGGCTTATTATCTGAATTTCTCTCTTTTTCAAGGCGCTGAGTACTTATTCTAAGGATTTTCTATGCTATATTGATATTTGGTTCTTAACATATGGTATGAGAGCTCAAGGTCTTGGGGTTTTGTTGCTACATCTGAGACACCTTGGAATTTTCACTATAAATTTTTTTCTACAACGTTTCGGAAGGAAGGACTTGGAGGATATTTAGTAGATGGATCAAGGTACATTGGGTTAAAATTTCAGCTTCCGAGGCCTTATAATTTCGGAGATACAACATGTGAAAGATAGGGTTCTGGAATCATCCTGAACTGATTCATTGTGGAATTTTCGCTATAAAATTTTTCTGTAATGTTTCAGAACTTGAAATCTGGAGGATATTCACATAAATTAGTAAGGTATATGTGGTAAACATTTCATCTTCTGGGTCATCTTACATTTGTAGATACACCTTGTGGAAGATAGAGTATCTGACTAGTCCTATTGACTAGTCTCAAGAAGGTGTTCCTAGAGTATCCAAATTGAGTGAGACTGGTTGCATTGGATAGTGGATAGTCTGTAGTATTTCTGGTATGAGTTTCAGAATTTATATCAATTATTTTGTGCAGGGCACGCTATACAAGTGAGATCTCCTGGAAAGGCCAAAAATCAACAATTTGTGGGGAAGTTATCGTAAATTCCACTTGGCACATCCAATTTTGATCATACATGTGGCATTGTAGAGAAGAAATATCATAGAACTACAAAAAAAAACAAAAAATCATACCCAGAAGGGCTGAAACTTTGGAGATACAACAGAAGAAATATTGTCTAGCAGAACCACCTCAAAATCAAGGTTCAAAAGTGATACTTAGCCAACATGCCACCCAAAAAGGGAACTTCTACACCAAATAAGCCTCCATACAATCCTACATGGACTCTTGATGAAGGTGAAGAAATGTGTAGGGACATAAATGATTTACAAAAGAAGACAATAACAAAAGATGAACTACAAGAGATGATGGAGGGTTTAAAAGGGGAGATCATGGAAGGATTGAAAAATTTCGAGGATAGATGGAGGGGTTTAAAGGGGAGATCATGGAAGGATTGAAAAATTTCCTAATAGAGGACACTAAAAGTGAAAATGTATCCCATGAAATTCACATGACAAGGACAAGAAGCAGGAATCAAGAATGGACAAAGTCCCTTTGGGTTGAAGACCAACCCTCGCTCCTAAGATCGAGATGAGGAAGTTTGATGGCAAGGACCTAATCACATGGATACTTCATATGGAGCAATTTTTTTGATCTACATGATGTACCACAAACACACAAATGGTACAAAATGATTTTTTATATCTAGAACCCAATCAATTTTTATGATATCGATGGCTTTGTTCTCGTGAAATTGCCAATGGAAAATTTTCACGGAAGAAATGATAGCTATGAGGATACAAGGAGCAATACCTTCTTTAATCAATTGATAAATCTCAAGAAAGGCCCAATTACGGAAAGGCCATTTGAGAACTTCCAAAGATTGAATATAAAGCAATGTAGCATTCCATGAGCATACCGATTGATGTAGGTATTCATAGGAACTTTAAAGGATAACATTCAACATGAGGTTCTCCCTTTGGGAACCCAAATCATTGAGAATGCATTTAGGGTGGCAAGAAATGTCGAAGTAAAAATATGGCTATGTATTACTAGAAGGACCAACTCTAACATCTATAGAGAGAATAATGCTCCTTCCTTATATAAAACACCTCAACAATTTGAGGAAAGAAAGCAAGAAGCTGAGCTTAATTGGTGACAGTTGGGGCACAAGGGACATAAGTGTGGTGAGAAGAAATTATCTCTACATAGATTGTGAAGAGGAAGAAGAATAAGAACAAGAACAAGAACCATCTCAAAGATGAAAACGAAGCAATTTCGTATGAAGAGTTGACTCCCACGATATCGCGTAATACATTGGCTGGAATTAGCACCTCAAACCCTCAATATCGGCTAAGGATATATCAAAAGAAAAGGTAATAGTCCTAATTGATTCTCGTATACTCATAATTTCATTCACTATAAATTGGGGCCAAAGCTCTCACCAGATCTTTTGTATATCCAACGCCAGAGTTTCAAGTAATGATTGGCAGACAGGAACTATCAATTTCAGAAAAAATGAAAACAATATCAATTCAATATGGGGGAATATGTACGAATAGTCCACGATTTATATACCCATGGTGAAAGTTAGCATAATTAGGAATCCAATGGTTACAATCATTGTAGGTGGTTTGTAATTTTCAAGAACTTTTCATGAAATTTTCATTGGAAGGAAAATAAATTGAGTTAAGAGGTATCACTGTGAAACCCTGCAGGATAAGCTCTAATGGCATGAAAAAATTATTAAAAAAGGGCATCAAGGTGTTATTTCATAATAACTATGCTCACTAGATGTTCAAACATCTAAGCCATCTATTCCTAGATCTCCAAGGGAACATTGATAAGCATTCCAGCATTTGAAGATATTCCCAAAGGTTTCCACCCACTGGAAATCATGATCATGATATTCAATTCCACTGGGAGAGCTCTAACATTCAAAGCATACAGATAATCTCTTGTGCCCGGCAGTGAAATTGAGCGCGTGGTGGAATAAATGTTAGAGGCTAGCATTATTAGACCTAGCCAAAGTTCTACTCTACATCGGGTGGGGGGCAAGGTATTCAAGAAAGATGGCTCATGGCATATTTGTCTGATTATTATTATGAGAGAGCTCAACAAGATCGCCATTAAAGATAAGTTTCCAATTCCCCTCATCATGAATTGTTAGGATGAACTACATGGAGAAATCTATTTCACAAAGTGGGATCTCTGCTCGTGGTAACACCAGATTAGAATGAAAGGAAGAAGATATCCCAAAAACAGCATTTCTCAACTCATGAAGGCCATTATGAATACTTAGTCATGCCTTTGCATCTACAAAATGCACCTTCCATGTTCAAAGGGTTGATGAATTCTATTTTCAATCCCTTCCTTCCGAAAATTTTATGTTAGTATTTTTGATGATATACTAATCTATAGCAAGTCTTAGAGGATTCATGCGTGCTACATGTTGACAAGGTGCTACAACTACTAAAGGAGCAACAACTATATGCCAAACCATCCAAATGTTTCTTTGAGTGAAGGAGGTAGAGTATTTGGGTCATATTGTATCTCACATGAAGGTTTCAAGGTAGAACCTAACACGATTAAGGCCATGATGGATTGGCCAATTTCAAAAACATTGAAGAATCTTATAGGATTTTTTGGGTTTGATAGGGTACTAACAAGCAAGTTTGTTCAGCAATATGGAAGAATAACAACACCTTTAACTAAACTAACTAAGAAGGATACATTTTCATGGACTCCATAGGGCAACTAAATCTTTTAACAACTTAAAGAGGTGATGCAAAGCTCCTGTCTTGACCACCACTTCACAAAACCTTTATCAGGGAATGCAATGCCTCGAAATGGAATTCAATTTTGTCCCACGTAAGAAGTTGAAGGCCCCTCATGGAAAGTTGACCACCTCAAGGGAAAGGACTTACAAACCCATTTATGAGAAGGAAATGATGCCAATACTACATGCATTGAAGAAATGGCATCCTTACTTAATAGTAGGCACTTCAAGGTAAAACAAATCATGATAGGTATTGAATAATTTTGGAACAAAGACTATCTTCTCGTATTAGAACAACAGTGGTAACCAAGATATTGGTTTATGATTTTGAAATCATCTATAAAAAGGGAATAAAATGTTGTGGCAGATGCACTCTCAAGAAAAGATGAAGATGTTGAGTCCTTTCTCCATGCTATCTCATCATCCAACCTGATTTGACAATAGAAGCAAGGGATGAATGGAAGAATGATAAAAGTGTGGACTCTCATTTAAAGGTTGCAGATTCCATTGCATCAGATACATTTACATGTAAAAAATGATTCACTATGGTACAAATATCGCCATATTTATGTAAGAACTCCCCAACTCAAACAAAAGGTACTATTTGAATCTCGCTGTGCAAACCTCTAGTAGAGGGCACCTGATTTTGAAAGCCTACCATAGGGTCAACAACAAGAAGAATTTTGGGATGGCCTTAAAACCAATGTTCAAAGGTTTGTGGCAGAATATTGGTTTTCCAACAAAAATAAGGTGGAAACAATTAAGACCCCGTGTCTTTTACAACCATTATCCATCATCCCAAGTCAATGATTGGGAGGAGGTTTCCATGGATTTCATCACAGGGTTACCAAAGTCTGAAGGAAAGAGTGTCATCATGGTGATTTTTGATAGACTAACCAAGTACGCACACTTTTGTGCACTCCCTCATCCCTTCAAAGCTAGTACAGTTGCCAGTGCATTCATGGAGATAGTTCAAAAGCTATATGGCAGCCCAAATATTATTGTAAGTGACAGAGATCCCATCTTCACTGGACATTTTTGGACAGAATTATTTTCTTGTTTGGGTACTCAATTAGCTCATAGCTCATCCTATCATCCTCAATCTGATGGACAAGCCGAGATAGTGAACAAATTTCTGGAAGTCTACCTTCGTTGCTTTGTCTTTTATAAACTAATACAATGGTTCAAATGGTTAC
Source organism: Picea sitchensis (assembly GCA_010110895.2). NCBI lineage: Eukaryota > Viridiplantae > Streptophyta > Pinopsida > Pinales > Pinaceae > Picea > Picea sitchensis. The sequence continues at coordinate 136,396 of SNQJ01S0013349.1, read as the reverse complement.
CCTTGGTAGAATGGTGGTATAACACTTCCTTTCATACTACAAAAAATGACAACATGTATGGCACTCTATGGATACCACCCTCCTTCCATCACTTCTTCTATAAAAGAAAAATCTAAGGTTCAAGCAGTGGAAGATCACATCGAGCATCAACAACAAGTTCTCCAAATATTAAAGGACAACCTAACCATGGCATAGAATCACATGAAACAACAAGCAGATCAACATCATAGTGAAAGAATTTTTGAAGTAGGTGATTAGGTGTTTTTAAGACTACAACCATACAAACAGATGTCCCTCAAGCAAGCCAAGAAGGGTAATAAATTATCACCAAAGTACTATGGCCCTTATAAGGTGTTGCAAAATATTGGTACTATGGCATACAAATTGGAGTTGTTGTATCTTCACGAGTACACCCAGTTTTCCATGTTTCATGCTTAAAGAAGGTTATAGGTGACAAGATCCCTGTTCAAACTATATTGCTAGAACTTGACGAGGAAGGAAAAATTATATTGGATCCTGTAGCCATCACTGACACAAGAATTCGCCAGCTGAGGAATAGATCCATTTCAAAGTATCTCATTAAATGGAGGAAACTATCGGCTGAAGATTCCACTTGGGAAGATGAGTCTTTTATATAGAAGCATTCAAAGTTACTCAAGCGTTGCGGACAACACTTGTCTCAAGGGGAGGGACATGTTAAGCCCTAAATAATGGCTCATTACCCCTTAATTGGGGCATATTACATTAGTAATGTCATTTTATTTATGTCGGCTTTAGTCCATTAGTTGTAATTATACCTCCTAGTCTCCTATATATACCAAGGAGACATTTTCATTTGGAATCATCTTGTAATTGTACATTTATATGGGCATAAGGAGGTTGCACCCTCGAAGAGGCTTATTATCTGAATTTCTCTCTTTTTCAGGGTGTTGAGTACTTATTTTGAGGTTTTTCTATGTTATATTGATATTTGGTTCTTAACAACATCAGTCCCCAAAATAATGATACCCTCATCACCACAAATATTTTGTGTAGTGCTATCATCATAGTCTTCATGGTGGCCAAATACATTTTCACCTAGTTGAGTAATTGCATTAGAATCCTCTGTATGGGTGCTATAACTAAGGACAATAAACTGCTCTTCCTCCAAAATAAAACTTGAAAAATTACTTTTCCCCAAATTTGGATCCTTTTGGTCATACCCATTCTCCATATCATAAATAGGGGGTTTGTCAAAAATCATTGTGTAATGTCTATGGTTATTTCGTTCCAAAATTAGAGGGAAAATTGAGTTGAGAAACAAATCACTAGGAATGCCAAGAGTCATATAACATGCATAGCTTGAATGAGATCAATTGTTGGCTTCTTTGGAGTTCTTCTCAGAATGCTCTTCAATGGTGACTTCATAAACATGTACTTTCCCAGTACTACTTTGTTTTGTTATTTCATTGAGACTATCAATGACACCGCTAGCAGTTACATTATTATCTTCCTAGAATCCACTAATAAATGCCACCCAAACATGTGTCTCAGCCCTAAGCTCAAAACTTTCTCTGTAATCATATTTTTCAACTTTTGGGTATGGGTCGTATTACACATATTGAGATATATTTTTTCAACCATAAGTAAGATTTATTTCATAGATGTATTATGACCCGAATTCAAATGTATCATGTTACACATGTTATGGTTTCATATTGTAATTAACATGATTATCATCATGAACATAGGTATGCTTACCTCATTGATAATATTATAGAACATGTTCACATCACAATTGTTGTTATGTAGGTGATATTATATCTCTCTCGAAGGTTGGGTTACCTTCAACAAGGTTCCCAATACCTACAATATATTGAATCTATTTTTCATAAATAAAAAAACCCCTTTATGAATGAACGTGATAAGATATTGGTCAACAAGGTGAAGACCCTGTGATCCTTATGAGTATTTAAGATGTGTATGGTGGTATATATAATAATAAAAGTTTACTATGTTAGAAATTATGACATTTGATTCAATGTTATATAGGTGTACTAAGTGAACTATGACATTTGCATGGTATTTTTAAAATTTGGGTCATTTTCCTTCCATTTATCTGTATAATTAGCTCATACTTTTTTCATTAGCAGTGCACACATAGTAATCAATCAATAAATTATTTATTTGCTTGAAACCTCTTGCTCCTTCACATAGCTAGTTTTCATAGAAGTTTAAATTCTTGCATTTAATTTTCCTCTTGCATGGTTTAAAGAGTCGAGTCGAAACACCATCAGTTTCACGACCAATCCTTTGAGTAACAACCTAAAATCAAGCGCTAATTAAAATTATCTAGCAACTTTTCTAGGTCTCTTCAAACCCATCTTAGCTTAGGTTTAGAGCTTTGGAATAAGATTGTGAGAATAACTTTCCAAAGCTTCTAAACAAACATAAAGCTTTGAGTTAGGGAGTGAAATTCAATTGCTATATCACTGACTTTGGGAAGCCCTTCTAACACAAGGGTCAAGCACGAGGTTGCATTGGGGCCAACAGAGTAATCAACCCTGCTTTGTTGGTCTTGGTGTCGACTGTCAACTGTCCCCCCTCTTCTTTGGTATAGTAAGTGGTACCATAGAGGCCATAAACTTTAGACTTCCTACCCAAGGTGACAGCACAGGGAAGGTGGTGTTGTACCTAGAATCGACGTTGGCTAGACTCACTTGGAATCCTTGGAGGGTTTCCCACTACTCGGTGGGCTAAATTGCACTAGGGAATTAGTTCGTTAAGCAGGTTGTCAACGTAACTTTCCCACCTTTCGAAACTCATCCTCTTCGTGCATCGATCTTGCGATGTTGGATTCCATCACCAACTAGCGCTTCTTTGTGAGAAGGTTTTTTTGCATGCTTGACTCCTAGATTAATTAGAGTGTGCTATATAATACAAGTGTGAAAGAGTAACACTATGGTAATCATTATGAGCTTATTTTGATACCAACATGATACTAGTAATGAAGTATAACCATTGTACTAATTAGTGTTATAGCTTGATAGAACAATGCTTATGCATATCCAACTTCATAGACTAAGTTAGTGGAGTGATGTTAGTTCTCTTTTTATTTTTTCTCTCTTAAATGTAGGGATTAATTCTTCCCACTTGRTTTGGGACATTTGTAACATTGTATCCTCTAAATCTCTTGTGGTCCTTTAATATTGAACTATGGCCTCCAGTTGCAATTCCTTTAAAACTGGGACTAGTTCCACATCTAAAGCCATTTAAGGATGTATTCTCAGCACATATTTCATATTATTACTTTCAACCCTCACCTACAAGGTCATGGTAAGTTCCTCCTCCTTGTATGTATGGGATTCTATAGATCTACTTTCCCCATTTTGTATCCAAAATCATTATCTTCTCAATTTTATCTTTAGTTTATTCCATTTTTCCTTCCATATTTTCTCTCAAATTCAAGTTTTCATTTCCTCAACTTTTAATTGTGTCCAAATGTTGCACCCTTAAAATTTAAGACCTTTCTTCTAGGGAAGAGACTAATTGTTCACGTTTCTCCAAGGGTATAACTTATCACCTATTAGATTCTACTATAGCCTTCCATTTAATGATTTCTACCTATGTATTCTTGATATGTTCCAATAAAACCCATGTGCTTATGTCAACAACTCTCATTCCAGTAGGTTCTTGAGTTTCCTTCATACTTGGTATATTTGGTGTAGGGCATAGTGAAGGAATATGTGTTTGTTTGGCTACATGGGTCTTTTTCCTTTCTCTAAGTTTCATGATCCTACCAATGTACTCACTTGTTTATAAGGATAATGGTTTATATGGGATAATGATTCTCTTATTTCTAGCAATGTGGTAGTAATGTCCTTAATTATGTCCCATGTTTTTGAAAAATAAGTATCTTTCTCCCATTGTTCTATCCTCTCAATTTTCCTTATTTTATTTTTAGTAGTAGTTCCTTCAGGGTTAAGGACCTTATCAACACTCTTATTTTTCAATTTTTATCTAAATTTTAGGGTCTACATCTATTTATGTGACAATATATAAATTGTTTCATCATTGGTCTTCAAAAATCTTAGGGATGATAGCAACGAATGTGGAATAATTAATTGGTTAAAATAGTAGAAATGTTTCCCACCAAAGTGTTGAAAATGAACAACAAATTAACTTCTAATCGATAACAATAGTTGTTAGGAATCTCTAAAATTCATAGTTATACCTTTTCTTGGAACTATAGTGACATGTACGAAATCCATCCAAACATTTTCAAAAATCACATCTACATCAAGTTCGATTCCCTGCTAATCAGAAGCCACAAAGGAGAATGAATGTCGTTACACTTAAAGACATAGTTAAATATAAACTATAGAACTTTTTATATGTAGGTTTTATATACCATATCTTAGATAGTGAATGGATTTTGCCTTTGATTATTTTTCCCAATGAAGGAGTAACTAGACAATTTGTGTGGACTATAGGGAACTTAATAAATCCACTAGAAAGGAAATCATTCCACTATATAAGAACTATATGGATAATATTTTTTTAGTACTAGTTCCTTGGGGGTTAAGGACCTTATCAACACTCTTATTTTTCAATTTGTATCTAAATTTTAGGGTCTACATCTATTTATGTGACAATATATAAAGTGTTTCATCATTGGTCTTCATAAATATTAGGGATGATAGCAACGAATGTGGAATAATTAATTGGTTAAAATAGTAGAAATGTTTCCCACCAAAGTGTTGAAAAAGAACAACAAATTAACTTCTAATTGATAACAATAGTTGTTAGGCATCTCTAAAACTCATAGTTATACCTTTTTATGGAACTATAGTGACATGTATGGAATCCATCCAAACATTTTCAAAAATCACATCTACATCAAGTATGATTCCATGCCAATCAGAAGCCACAAAGGAGAATGAACGTTACACTTAAAGACATAGTTAAATATAAACTATAGAAAATTTTATATGTAGGTTTTATATACCCTATCTTAGATAGTGAATGGCTTTTGCCTTTGATTATTGTTCCCAAGGAAGGAGTAACTAGACAATTTGTGTGTATTAATGTTTTATTCCATTATTATAGTTCTTTGCATTTCAATAGATAAGAGCAACATAAGAACAAGATCACTGAGAAATACACATTCACAAGAGACACAACATTTATCCTGGGAAACCCTCTAGGGGAAGAAAACCCAACAAAAACTTCCTTATCAT